>JABSTT010004180.1:0-23371 GCA_013339685.2 Hyalomma asiaticum | reverse complement strand
GGCTGACGCTAAAGGTCATTGAGAATGCGCGGCTGCTGTGCTGTTTGGCGGGTGATTTGAAGTATTGCAGGTGCACCACCGAAGCTTTAAACATATTCCATTGGCACCTCAAATGTACAAACAGCATTCTTTGCAGTTTTGAGAAATGTGGTGTCGTTACTTGTCGCCAGCGAGTTCACAACGTCGCCTCAACGCTGTTTAGGCGTTACGCATAAAGGCGCGAAAAAATGCCAAGCGGAATACTAGAAGAGCAATGATGGCCGGTTTAAAAGTAAGAACAGCAAAAGATATCAAGTATGGACAACAAAACAACGCTTTAATAAACAACAGTAGAGCTTCTATCGGACATAGTTGGCAACAGGCTAGCCTTAGACACTGCAGGATAGCTTTTCCCCCTGTTAAGCAGACCACTCGGCACCACTACCTCATTCTCCAACACCAACATTCGCAAGGACTGATACTTTTCGGTACTTTTTTTTTTCCACAAATAGTCGACTAGAATAAACTAACCGAAGCACCTCCCCAACGCCTGTGTCCTTCCATTTGTGTAAATACTGGTTCTTTCATAACCCTGGCCTTTATATATATCATGATATCATGACGAAGTTGTTCAATTTTCTTATAATAGTCTTCTACATTAGGTAAACAAAATTGTGTAAAACATGTTTCAACTTTGATTAATTCTGTTATTTTTCTGTGTAATATGTATATTGCTCACCTGCTGGACTTAATTCTGTCTGCAGTATTTTCTAAACAAATAAATAGATATGTTTATATGTTTCATTCATATAATCTTCATCTGTTCAATAGTGTGCTGCCGATTGCACATAGTATTTGGCACTTCCCATATTAAGTGCCTCTGCAGAATGCTACATTGTCATTGTATAGTCATTGTTTGTGAATATTCGTAACGACACCATGTCGGAATAAACTTTTTCTAAACACAGAATTTGAAGGAAAAATATTTAATTGCTGGGCAGCTGCATTCCCATATAGTTCTTAACACAGAATTCGCTTTATCTTTAAGTTATCTCATACTGCCATATAACGGTCCATTCTCAGATGAAAATAAGTTCCCTTCAACTCCACAGGGGATTACAATTTCTCTTGTGATCACGACACTGCAACGATTGCCTTCCCTGAGCAGTACGCGTGCTCGCAGCAGTGACTAAAAACAGGAACGAAGACATGTGGTGTGCTGACTGTGCTGCAGTCAGCTTTTCAGTAGCACTTGGCATCGACAGACTTCAGCACTATAGCTTCGCAGCGGTGATATTAAAATGGTATGTCTGAGGCGTATGTATGTATGTATGTATGTACGTATATGTATGTATGTGTATGTATATATATATATATATATATATATGTGTGTGTGTGTGTGGTGTGTGTGTGTGTGTGTGTGGTGTGTGTGTGTGTGTGTGTGTGCGTGTATGTGTGTGTTTTCAGGTTACATATCTCAACACGAAACGGGATCTACCACGACATGATGGGATCTACCACAACCACACCGTCATTCCCATAACGGAAGTGACGCAGTAAAACATACATGTAATTAAGGACAACAAAGAAAAACACGTAGAAAATTTTCCGCTGATGCACTGGGGAATCGATCACAGCACCCCGCTCCACGACGAAAGGTGGCCGGTGCTCTACCCAGTAGCGCACCCAGGATCTCTGCCAGGGGGGGGTTCAATTCTTCGCGAAGGGCCGGGATTGCGATTACACAGTTGTTGCGTGTAAAAAAAAAGTAAATAAAATGCCAAATAATAGTAACATCAATAATGATGATTATTTTTATTATTTTTTCGGCGTTTTGCAGAGACATTAGCTCCACATTCTTCTAGGACATAGGAGCAGTTACGGAGTGGGATGGGGGTTAGGTCAGCCTCAGGGGGGGGGGGTTACAACACCCGAAACCCCCCCCCTCGTCGGTGCGCCACTGGCTCTACCATTGCGCGATCGGCGCATATATCGGCACACCTCAGTTGCAACAGGGGTTGGTTATATATGTTATGGAGACGATGCATGAATGTGGGTTCATCCACGTCAACGATGCCGTACCAGTGACATCGTTACATATTGAACTGCTTCTGTGAAGACACATTTCGCTTCGTATTTTACCGATTCCTCTGACAGAGGAATCAGCCACATTTCTTTTTTCAAATTTGGGGTATAACAATAATCGTGCGACTTTTCAAGGTGATATTCTGGGAGCAATCGGATTTTTTGTTTAACCATTCTGAAATTTGCTTTTTTGGGGGGTTAAATAAGTTTAAATTACAAGTGACAGCCGCCAGAGTGCTGCAAGCTGCCTGTGGAATGAGATTTATGTGTAGCCCACAGATAAGGTTGAAGCCAACACATACGATGTAACTTCGCTGTCTCGAGGCTGATTAGCTAGGTCGCGCGTGCATTGCAGACACATGTGCATCAAAAAAAGAAAGAAAGAGAGGGATAGGTATATGTGGTACAACTTGGGTTCAATCTGATTTTCCTGAAATGCTCTCAGGGTGTAAGAATCAGTCGGGTAAAGTCGACGTTTACCCGAAAACGAACAATGCTACATAAGGTCGTACTTCACAAATGTGCAGAAGAAAATCGCATACTCTAGACCATTAAAACACAATGTGAACAAACTCCTTTTCAGTATGTTTTATTGAGGTCATGAAAATGTTCAATGCATATAATGGTGTAACCTGTATAATGAAGCACTATAGCGGTCCCACATATGCTTAAATCTGCAGGAGTTTCACTTTATGGAAGTTTTGGACAATACGTATAACAAGGAAACGGGGTCCTGCCAATGAAAAAAAAAAAAAAACAGCAGAACGAGTCAAGTGCTCATTCATTTGGTAGAACAAATGGAATGAAGGCAAGAGACAATGAGGCCAAGGAATTAAAGCATTGGGGAAGTTATTGTAGTTTTTAGCTGTAGCGCCGTAATGGAATAAATGGAAAGAAAATAAAGTGGACGAAAAAACGCACCTGTCTTCAGCAGGGATCAAACCTACGACCTTCGGACAACGCACTGTGAATGCGCATGTTCTGTGCACACACACAATATGCAGTATATGCAGAGAATTCCGTATAACGATATTTCGTTAAAGCGGGGTTCAACTATAGCGAAATACTTTATATATCGAATAAATACAGGAAAATAATGCTGTTCGTTATAATGTGGTTAGACAGCACATGTAGGACCACATCAAGGGAAAAAGATGTTTCACGACTTCTTCCGCATTTCCATTCCGTGAGTAGACATGCTGACATGTGTAAGCTTTCCGTTGTCGGATCTTTACAGCGATAGTCGGCGCGCCTGCAGTCAGGCATCAAACTGTATCATCTGCTAATACCGTCCCTGTGCCAATACTGCCAGCTGGGGAAGAAAAAAAGCCATAGAACACTCTTCTTATACTGTGTCGCCGGTATGAAATTAGTGCAAGAAATAATTCCTCAATTTCCGCGCCGCGGATCAACCGAATGGCGTGCGCTTCCTTGCTCCGTTGCTCGTGCCTCCTATTGGCGCCGCGCGCACTACGCAATAAACACAGCTTGCCGTGACGATTTGCTTGAGGCTGCATCGGCTGCATGCGTGTCGTGCCCTGGATCATCTACCGTCCTAAACGTCACACTTTGCTGAGGCGCTCTGCGCGCACGATGAACTGCTACGTGGTTGACACGCGCAGCGTGGTCGTCGCTTTGAACGACTGCGGCCGGCGAACCGCTGACAATGGCCCGGTGAAGTCGCTTGGACTGGGAAGCCGTTCACTGCCGTCGTAGTATCGGTGAGTGCGCATTCACTCGGCATTGGCAGTAGAGCGTGAAAGCAACGCTCACTGTGCCCACAGCATTCGTCCCCGCATACTGCGAAGCATTTGTCTATCATTGAGCTTTTACTAGGTAAAAAAAAACAGCATATATCCGTGGCTCGCTGTCGTGAACACTCGAGATTCGCTCAGCTATGCGCGTACTGTTCTAACGCGCAGCGTTTCGGAAAGGGCGTGAGTGATGACAGGATACATGGACGGAGGTCATTTGTCTTCTACCGTGCGATCGCCGATTGCGCGAAGGTGCGGGCTCGTCCCGGTTGATTTACGTTTTGTGTTTCGTTCGTGAGTGACGAAGCGGCCTGAAAGACGGTCGCCCATCGCAACCTGTTGCGAACAGTCGAGTGGTAGCATTAGCCACGTACCTACGGTGTGCGGTGCAAACCGGACAATGTGGGTTTCTTTATATGTATTGTTGGCTCCCCAAACCAGTGATTGCAAGGTTGCAGCGTTTTGTATGTGCACGCACAGTTTTTGACTGAAGGCGCGCAAGAGGATGCTTGCCGCTACGACGGAATTTTTGGTTTTTCGACACCCTTGCGTTCTAGGCCGAAGAAGAACAGTTTGCACGCGTTGCCACAACTGACAGCGCCTAGCTGACGCGCCTCGCACTGTTCACGTGTAGAAAGAAACACGTTATAAAAGCGTCGAAAGTATGGCTCAGATAACATCGACGCGCTATGACGTGTGGGATGTTCATTCGTGCTGGCCCGTATAACGGAACTGTAGTAGGGCGGTGAATTCGCTCGCTGTACAGTTTGCTGGCGGAGTCCTGCTTGGAAGTAGAGGGGTTGGAGCTCATCCAAATTCGTTCGTCACGCTTGGGCCATCAATGTTGCAACTTGCGTAACAAGATCGAGGTATCTACACCTGGCTTGTTATTTTTGTGAGGTGGTTTGAATTCAAGTGAGAATGACTCCTCCAGTGCCTGAATGATTTCTACAATGGCTAGGTTAAACACAAGTTCTAATACGGAAGTCACTGCCCCAGTGATCATCATTGTACGTAGTGAAATGTGGACCTTGTCTCAATGGGACCTCAGTCGAAGATGTGCTCAACAGAAGCAAAGTGTAATGAGAGCAGGAACTGCATTCGATCACCAGTGTAGTGCACAATGTAGGGTGTATCCTTGTTTTAGAAGGATGAAGACAATACTTCGGATGCGTGGAAATCAGCCATAAAAGGTCGTGCAGCTTTATAAAATGTATAAGCTTTCTGAATGTCAAAAAAGCTCATGGCAAGGTTTGAGTTTCAGGCACTTATTCTTGTAAGATCCTATCCTGGATAACATATATTGCCCAGGAAACATTGTCCACATTTGAACAACTCCTGCCTAATTAAAAACACTTACTTATGTCCTTGTGTATGTACATTCTCTGTGAAGTTGGAAGTTTCATTCGAAAGCTGTTACGGGCCTTGTGGAGAACTGTTTCTCTTTTGTGTACCTTTGTTCACCTTTAAGCATTTCTTTCAAACAAATCTGCCATTTTTATTGATTGGGGGCTTTGAGTTTGTCACTTTATTTGATCTGTCTCGTGTGACCTCTGCCAGCCTTGTTGGCAGCCCAGGTAGTGGAAATGCCATTGTGGAAAGACATCCGCTCCCACTACAGTAGTGTAACATGTAGTACAGGCATAGGCCTATTTACACTACACAGTAGCTCTCGATAATTTAAACTTTCGGTTAATTCCGACAAGTTTCGAACTTTTGGTGGGCCTGCTATGTTTCCGATGCACTTAAAAGCTGCCTAGTTCAAACTGGACCGTCTGGTTGATCCTGTTAATTCATACTTGTTGCTTATCTTTACCAGAAATATTGGCCACTTAGGTTCTTTCTTGCTCATATATTATTTAGTAGCCAGAAATGAAGCCGATCACCTCTGAGCACCTGTGAGAGAATTAAAAACCACCAGCAGAAAGAAAAACGCTGAAGTGGCAACAACTGGCCATCTCTGTTTTCACTGGTTTGTTGCGCTGAGTCATACTTGTGCATGCATCTGATAATTTCATACAAGATTCTGGGTTCCCCTCAGGTTTCGATATAATTAGGGTCTACTGTATTTACACATAGACAGGATGGCAGCGGTGCTGTGGTCAGAACCATACCTTCCTCTTTGTCAACATGACTAACTAACACTCAATTAAGTAACTTGAGGGATTCAAGAAAAAAGTGAAGTACTGTCAAGGGGGCAGACAATTGTGGAGCATAATGCGAATGTAAAGATTAACAGAATTTCATTGGATTAGCCAGTGCTAGGCAGGGAACCAGATACAATTGAAAAAGGCCTTTGCTTTGCAGTGTTGTAATGTTACTTTCAATGGCAATCGGATTACACAGGTTTCAATAATTGTGACCTTTGATGATCAACATATGCTTATTGGATATAGCCAGAGAAACATGCATCTTGGCCATTATATGGAATAACTGCTGAAGTGATGGAGTCAAAGCCTAGCAGCTTTCGTATCGCCAGCGCACGCGTCTGGATGTCATGGGAGCATGAGCTCTTGGGCTAGATATCTAGATGCAGAATTTCAGGTTGGAAGAGCACTGAATTGCCGCTGAAAAAGTGCACCGACAGAAACGACACAGTTATAGAGCATCTTTCCTGTCTGTACCAGTGTTTTTTCCATCAGTGTGCTTTTTCATTAGCAATTGAGCACTCCTCAAAAATGTCAGATCGTTCTTCCCATTTTCGAACTGCTGATACGAGTGTGTGAAAATGTCATCCTATTAAGTGACAGTTGTGACGGTACAGGTTTTGAAGTGAGATCTTGGTTTTTCTCCTTTTTTGCTTGGTGTAGGCAGCTTTCCTGTCTGTACCAGTGTTTTTTGCATCGGTGTGCTTTTTCATTGGCAGTTGAGCATTCCTCAAAAACGTCAGATCATTGTTCCCGTTTTCAAACTGCTGATACGAGTGTGTGAAAATGTCATCCTTATTAAGCGACAGCTGTGATGGTACAGGTGTTGAAGTGACATCTTGGTTTTTTTCCTTTTTCGCTTGGTGTATGCAGCCTTGGGTGAGCGAGTGGATGACGGCCGCAGACATGGCGTGGTCTTCTTCCCTGAAGAACACCATCAATCTGGGCAACAGCATCATAGGAGTCAGCATACTTGCCATGCCCTACTGTTTCGAGAAGGCAAGTGCGCTGCTGCGTCATGAGAGAACGCTGAAAGTATTTGTTGGGCATTGCCACACCACTACTATAATTAATGAGCTACAATTGATGCGACATATGCAAATCAAGGCCCTGTTGGGAATGTCAGAATTGTAGTTTGTTCTTTATTTGTTTGTGCGATTTGACGCTCTTTACAAGAGGACCTTGCATGCTGTAGTAACAAAGGAACAGTACACAGCATCGCAAATTAATAAAAGGACATTTGTTGCACATTCCGTACAGTAAGCCAGCCAGCTTAATTGCATGCATATAGAGTGTATCATGCCAGTGGAACACTTTGTGGAATCGAGGAAGTTGGGATGTTAAGGAGGAAGTTTTTGCCTCTGCCCAAAATTTTTGTCTGTTGTTGTTGTTGAGGTCTCAAGAAGGGAGGCACATTTGAGGGAATTGGGAGGCATCCATGGGTCTGTCCTGTGAGAACTGCTTCTGATGTCGGCCCAATGACAGAGGAGGAAACACAGTTTCCTTATGGACATGTAACTCACACCATCAGGTGGGGGCACCCTAGGAACAGTAGCTCCCCAGGAACACTAGTTCTTGTACCACTGTGCACTTTGGCATGTCAAGAACCATCAGGGGAAGCCAGATTGCAGAAGCGAGAGCCTTGCGTGAGAAACAAAATAAGGAATGCTATTGCAACATTGACACAGTTGACCATCCCTGTGTACATTGTGTGACTGAGGAGCTCATAGTCGAACATAAAATGCACTGGAACAATTTACGATAAATGTTGTTGAACACTTAATGTCAAAGAGCCAACAATTTGACGAGCGGACTTGTTTTTGTTAATTGCAGCAACTGCCTTTTTCTGGGCACACTGGCAACTGAAAGAGGTGACGCGACCAAGTATGCGAGGCGACGGCCGCAATTAGTCGCTCTGCTTGAAAAGTGATTGTTTCAGTGAAGGCACTGCGGACCGATTCTGCGGCTCGGCGATCGGAGTCGCAAAGCTGCATGCCAATCAACGGCACGGGAACTTGACGTCGAAACACTTGTGGCAATACGCTGCAGGATACTTTATGTGGCTACGGTTCTGCTGGCATGAAACAGATGTGAGCCGGGGCAGTCGTGTGTGTGACGAAGGGCAAGTCGTAGTTGCCGGTGGGAAAATTGGTTGCTGTGGTTAGCTCACCAGACACAGGCAGCAGACCTCTGTCAGTTGGCAGCATGATTGCTGCCTTAGCAACATCTTTATGTACGTCTTGCTCAATTAAATATAAGTTTAATGTGAAGCCAGTCATCCTTTATTTTATCGTAGGAAGAATGACAACTAACTCTTGAAATATGGGTGCAGTTTGTTATTGACTGCGTTCACTACGAGCCAACGAAAATTACCACGTCGACCTTCAGGAAATTAATTGCCTTCAGAAATAAGCCGCACTTTGCGGTAAGTTGGTGACGCAATGAGTACATCAAGGGTTTAATTTATACAAAGCCCAGTGTCTGTTGCACTTTTGAGGCCGCTTGTCCACTGGACAGCCAAAAACAAGTTGCTTACACAATTGTGCATGCCGCCACTGAAGGGGATCTGGTGGTTTTGGCATGTTAAACTCCACCAGTCATTTCTAATTTTGCTGAAGCTTTCAGTGGCAGGCGTTCCTCTATCTCTTTGTCTCTCTCACGCAGTGTGGTATAGTGCTGAGTTCGCTGCTGCTGCTAGTCAGTGGCCTGTTGACGCGCATAACCTGCCACCTGCTGCTCAAGTCGGCCATCACGGCTAGGCGTCGAAATTATGAGTTCCTAGGTAAGAATGTCTTGGCATTACTGCTTACATGATGCCACGGTGAGGCAGGATTGACAGAAGTTACCTTTAAATTTTGGAAATGTGATGTCTTTGTCATTTCTTCGTAACCATTTAATGAGGAGATGATGTGTATGTTCAAATAACTGAAAAGCGATATAGTTGTGAGTTTTTCAACAGCGGCATTGGATGATTCTGCAAAGGTGCCTGCCCATCTGCAGGCAGAAATTGTGATGTGCTTAAAGGACTGCATGGATTTGCGCAGATGGATGCACAACTTCTGACACTGAGTTAACCATTTACTTGCCAATGTTCTGAAACTTAAACATGTGAGCAATAATTGTTTTGTTTGCTTAATTAATATACCATGCATTTTAGCTTTTGTTCACACATACTCACTTATTGTAATGGAAGGCATAGCAATCATAACTTTTTGTTATCAGTACACTTGGATATGGTAAATAAACGTTTTCAAGTGAGCATGTCTTGGGTTCTGGAACTACGAAGTACATCTTGTGTCCTTGCACTTCAAAAAAGAACTTGAAAAACATTTTTACAAATGAGCAAAGCAGAACCAAAATATGAAACATGGTTGACACGTACTAGACACTGTAATAAAACAGGTAGATCTCCACTTTCCAGTTTCTAGAGTTCTATGCGAATATTCCTTTTTTTGGAAAATAGCAAAAAGCATGGTTGCTCATTGTGAATGTGGCGGTATTTTTTATCGGGACCAATTTAGATGCCCCATGTGAAATGTAAACGTCTCTTTCACCTTTTTGATAGCTGTATCATACCGCAGCACTTTTTAAAGGATTAACTGCACATCATCACTATTGCCTTTGAGAAATCAGGACCAGCCAAATGTGTAAAGAGTACAGCAGTGTTGTTTTAATTCCTGACTAACGACGAACGTCCTTGCAGCTTTTCACACATTTGGCCCGACTGGCAAGCTTGTGGTTGAGATTGGGTGAGTGTCACCGATGCTTTCTTGCATTGTCATTGTACGTGAAGTGATTGGCTTGCAATTCAGCCCTGGCTTATCCACTCGTGGGATAACCGGCACTTCTAACAGGGATGTCAAAGTTCTACCTGTTACGTGCAACTATAAAGCACCTTATTTTCGGCGTGATAAGAGTCATTACTGCATATGTACTGCTACAGCTGTGAAGTAACTTCTCTTGTCAGCAGCTGTCTCCGAACAGAGACGCCATAGTGGTGGGACGGAGAACTAGGCCCGAGACATGGTTTTGGCGGACGTGGTTTCAGAAGGCTGCATCATTAGTGTTGTGTGTAGCAGCTGTGTTTCTGTGCCGGCTTCATAAGGATTTCGATGAGTCTTTTAGCTGAGGATGAGGTATCTTGGGTAGCGCAGCAAACAAACATGGATACAGAAAAATGAGGCAAGGACCAAGCTGAGGGCCAACTTTTATATTCAAGAAGGAAAAAAAAAAGGTGAAATGCTTAGAGGTGCTTCTATGAAACAATTGATGCATTGTTCTCAGTGAAGTTTGTTGTGCCCGAGAGAGAAATGTAAACATGAGCAATTGTAGGATGGAAAATGGTGACATAGTATTATGGCTCTTTTACAGGAATTGCACAAAATCGGTAGGGAGATAAAAGGCATTGCTACTAACACAGCTTATAAAGTCATAATTGCGTTTAAGACAGGTGCCAAATTTGGATAAATTGTGTCTGTGAGAGCATTCGATATGCTACAGTTTGTGTAGACTTGTTGCAATAGTTGTAAGAGTGTTGCACAAGTCCTACCAATGAATTATACATATCTTGTAGCACTGTGCTATAAATCAGTATCGCCCGCATTATATGCAACGTTTGCTCAAGTTATGGAATATTGAGTAATGTACTGAATATTTTTCCTTGAAATTTAGGAGTTCTCAAAAATGATTTCTTCTATTTGCACTGTAAAGAAAAGAATGCCCCCAACAGTCACTGAATCTTGAGCTTTTGCTTCAAAAACAGCAAACCCTGCCAAAATTACTATAGTAGTCCCTGAGAGAGTTTTCCTTATTCCCATGCATGTAGTAGGAATCAACCTGCTATGGTAGCTTAGTAGCCAAATGTTTTCCTCCAAAGCTCAAGATAGCGGGGTTGAATCCCAACCATGACAGCCACATATCGATAGGGGCAGAGTGCGAGAAACACCCATGTACTTTGTTTAAATGCGATTTAACTCCCCCACATGGTCAAAATTGCTCTGAAGCCCTGCAGTAAGGGGAGGGCCTCATAATCATGTCATGGTTGTGGCATGTAAAACCACATCAGTTAACATTAATTATGTTGTAGGAATTGTTGAGCTTGAGGTTTCTGATCGGATAACTGCTGCCCGCTTAGAAAGGGGCCCTGAAACGCAAATTACGCACATTGCTTTTATTGTACGTTTGCTTGATGTGGGACTCTGTGATGAATGTCGCACCAGTGAAACTGGCGAAATCAAAGCGCACGATATCTTAACCTGTACCAGAAATCGGCTTCCACACAGAGTGCAGCATCGTGCATCAGCAGCTTCTTCGGGTGGATACGACATTGTTATGCTGGTTTCACTGCTGGAACTAATTAAGTGGGAACAATCAGGGATAAGAATAGGTGTTTCACATGCTTACAATGTACTGACTATAATGATTTTTTAAAGGAAGAAAATGTTGTGTGCTTGCTGAAGCTATTAAAACGCACAAATTTGTTTTGTGTATAACTGGCACAAGGAGCAGTGTGCGGCCCACATGCTTGCTGTAGCCCAAAGTGACAACACCGTCAAAAAAAAAAGCACGGTGACCCTCGGTGATAGGTGCCACAATGGGTGGCACGGTTCTGATGCCGCAAGATGTAAGCCATGTTTTCATTGGAAGCAGGTTAACACGTTGGGTGAGCAAAATGCGAAAGGGGTTGCTAATATCTGTTGTCTTCTTTTATTTTGAACTTATAGCTTGAAGAACTTCTGTTTGCCTTGCTGATCGTCAAAATTCTTTTTGCATTTATGTTTGGTCAATACAAGTAACGTGTATCATGACAAAACTCAACGAGTAAAACTTAGCTTCAGGGCCTCTCTAACTATTCACAGCCAGCATTGGGAATGTGTCTGAAATGTTCATCTGTATTACTTGTCGTTGCACCTGCTTCCAGCATCCTGGGCTTCCTGCTCGGCAGCTGTGTGGCCTTCTTTGTGGTGATGGGTGACCTGGCACCTCCCCTGGCCTCGGACTTCTTCCTGCTCGAGGCGTCCCCGCGTCTGCGGCTGACCGTGCTGGTGCTGCTGGGAACCTGCGTGGGATTGCCCTTGGGTTTGCTGAGAAACCTGGACAGCCTGACTTCCCTGTCTGCACTCTCCCTGGGATTCTACTGCCTGCTTGTGCTGAAGGTATGCCCTCATCTCTCAGTTTTGCCAATGAGGGCTGTACTGCATTGTAGCGTGCTGCGAAAGGTGTGTAGTCTATTGTAAAAGTGAGAAATATTGGCTTGTATGGTTGTTTGCGTTGTACAAATTGAGTTGTTCAGAAATTAATGGCAACTCCAGGTTAATGACAGTGTTGGGTGTTGTCCTTCTGTTTTTTGTCCGCGTCTTTTTAGATGGCTAGGAACCAACTGGCCCAACTGTCTGTTCTTCCCAAGTACAGCATAGACCGCTTATAACGCAAGTCGCCGGAATCGCGAATACCCGCACTATAAGCGGCACCGCACTATAACGAAAGCAACATTTCTCAGTCTACACGTGTGTAAAAACCGTCGAACAGGTTAGACATTCGAAGCGCATGACCGGGCTGCTTTCACCCGCTTAAAAGAAAAGAAAAAGGAAGGATATTTCAAAGATTTAAGTGCGGGGCCGCGCTTTGCAAAAACGAAAAAGAAAAAAGAAATGCGCTATAGCGACGTCGCCGTTTATGCGGACTTCCCGCGGAACCGGACTGCGCAGAAACGGGAACCGATTACTGCACGCGCTATCCTTCGTTTTCTCTGACGCGTGCGCGATGACAAAAACGTAGCGACCGGGAACCGCCATTCAAGTGGTGCACCTGCCATGCATGCCTTCGCTTCCGTTGTCGAAATGATTCGCCCGCGTTTTAAACGCAGCCGCCATGAATCACAGTCACCCGCGGCACCCTATCTGCAGCCAGCACCGGAAAGGTAGCGCGCGTAGTTTGCGTAGTTTGCGGGGTCGCGGGCGGCGTGCCGCACGGGAAGCTTGCCCTTGACAACGCAGGGATCGGGTGCACAAGGAATCGCGCTCGCGGGGTGATTCAAGGGCAGTGCGCGTTAAATGATTAAAGAAAAAAAAAACTGGTGACAAACACTGGTAACGCGGACATCATGCGATCGCGGGCGCGCGTTCCGTGCGGAACGCGCCTTAGGGCCTGTTGTCGCTCAGCCTGCACTCCGTTCCGCACGCGTGCGGAGGGCGTGCGGAAGGGTGAAAACTGCTGTCAAAGGGAACGGATCGCGAAATATCGTACACGGTGGGGCTTGCGTGGACCCACCGACTTCAATAATTTGCGATTCGTTCCGTTTGACACCCGTTTTCACCCAAACGGCCGTAGCAGCGTTCTCGGTCGCTTTGGCAATTCTATCAGTCCTATCCTCGCAGGGCGCGCCCGCGACCCGCTGCTGCCGCGGCGTTTTTTTTTTTTATTCCCTCCGCTCCTTGTTCATTCGTTCCGTGCTTTTTCCTCCTCCATGGCGATTAGTTGCGCTTTTCTCGGGCGGCGCATTTCCATTGTGAAGCCTGCTCCCTACCTCAGTTGTCCTCTGATTTCCCGGCAGCCGCATTATAACCGGTCTTTCATCTCACCGAGCTGCACAATAAGCGGTATGCCTATATATTAAGTTCTATGGGAGGGTAAACGGGGGTCAGAAAAAACCGCATTATAGCCAGTCCTGCACTATAAGCGGTTACGTTATAAAATGGTCTCTGCTGTAATGGAAAACGGAGCTGACCTATTCATTCTCTGGTTTCTTGACACATGTTTTGGTTAATCCACCCAACAACCGAACTACTTACAGCAACACTAAATATAAGCACAGAATTAGTGTGGACTGGGAAGGTGTAGTTTCAGATCATTTTCTGGTGTCTTCATTAGAAAAAAAAAATTATTATCAGAGCAGGAATCGAGTTCAATACTGGCATTTAGCATTCCAGTGTTGCATTATGAGTGACACCTTAGTGGTGGACGCTATTGGTTTTGACCACCAGCAGTCTTCTAATGTGTTCCCTTAGGCTGTATGTGAGTGTTGTAGTAATCTGGCCCAACGAGGATATGGTCACCTTGTTAGGAAACAAACTTTCAACGTTTCCACACTGGTAGTACAGTGGTTATGGTACTCGGTTGCTACCATAAAGGGTGCGACTTTGATCCCAGCTGCAGCGGATATACTTTCGATGAAAGCAAAAAGGGTAGATGCCTTCGTGTAGTGCATTGTCAGCGCTCATTACAGAACCCCAGGTGATCAAAATTTATGGAGCTCTCCTCTATGGGGCGTGCCTTGTAATTGCATCATGGTTTTGGCATGTAAAACCCTAGCAATTATATTGTTAAATTTGCAGCATTGTGTATCAATTGGATATTAGGCCCCCCCGCCTGTGTCAGTGAACTCCATAATTAGTCAATCATTATAATCCCAGATCCAGCATAGTAAATTTATTCCATTATAGGAAGCTTTCATGAGAATTGTCGCAGCTTCATTTTTCACATTCCCCTAGAGAAACATGCTTACAGCTCAGAGGAATGCCCACCTACTAATTAGTACTACACATGTGCAGTCAGGCCAGCACGTGCATTATGTGGATGTCGTTTTCAGCATGGCTTGCGGGGAAGGCAAGACCAATGTAATAGCACTGTCGGTGCTTGTCACTACTGAGTTTAATTATGCATCAGGAAAGGTCCATCATACCCAAAAGTTCATGCTGTTCAAAATTCTCTGCACAGTGTGTTGTGAAACAGCTGACGTGGCATATTCTTCTGCCTCAAAAAATTGAAGCCAGTTTCACTCAGTGAAAGCCATCGAAATACAGTTAAACCTGCTTATAACGAACCTCCATATAACGAATTCCTGGATATAACGAAGTTTTTCTATTCCCCGCCGTTACTCCATAGAAGCACACGTATTTGAGACCTCTATGTAATGAAGTGCCAGCGGGAGACCCCCCTCGAAATAACGAATTTTCTCCGCGGACAACCTAGAGATTTTGCCCCAAATTTTGTCACTTTTGCGGGAGCAACAACCGGAAGCACCTTCTCCGCCGCGACGGAATGCGAAGCATCGGCGTCGCGCTTGTCGCGCTCGAAGGCACGGCGACTACGAAGAGAGAGCGAGCGCACGTGTGCGAGCGTGCGCGAGGTGGGCCTGCATCCCTCGACTCTTGCCGCCGCGGGCGTGTCCTTTCCCCCTCACCTCAAACCTGATGCAGCCGCTTGGTGCACCTGGCCTAGCGCGCCAAGCCGGCACGCTCCTTTACCAGTTGATGTTGCCAAGTCGCGCCGGCTTAAGAGAGAGAGAAAAAAACGAGTTTTTTTTTTTTTTTCAACGTGCCGGCAGCGCCACTTTTTGGTTATTGCGCAAGTCTCTGCGCTTCACTTCGCTAACCTGACGCTCAGGGACAGCGCTTGTTAGGCCTAGCTCGCGTGGTCGCGGGCGGCGCTCGTCACGGGAAGCTTGCCCGCCCTTGACAGCACAGGAATCGGGTGCAAAGGAAATCGCGCTCACGGGGGTGATTCAAGGGCAGCGCGCGTGAAATGATAAAAAGAAAAAACTGGAGGCAAACAGCGGTAAATTGGGGGTCACGGGCGCGTGTTCCGTGCTGAGCGTTGGCATCTGACAAACGGCTGTAGCAGCATTCTCAGTCGCCTTGGAAATACTATCCTCAGAGGGCGTGCACACCACCCGCCACGGCCTTTTCTTTTTTTTTCTTCCCTCCGCTCATTCGTTCCGCGCTCCTTCCTCCTCCACGGCGATTTGCTGCGCTCTTTTCGAACTGTGGGCTTCCTTTGTGAAGTCTGCTCGCTACCTACTGTCCGCGGGATTTCCTGCCAGCTGCATATAACCAAGGCGGGGGGGGGGGGGGGGGGGGGTCTGCACAATAAGCGGTATGCATATACCGTATTTACTCGCGTAATTTGCGCACTTTTTTTTTGTGATTTTAGAGCTCCGAAAAGGGGGTGCGCAAATTACGTGGGTAACTCTTTTGGATACGAGCTCACGTAACACTGCAAAACGTTGGTGTAAGAGAATACGGCTGCTCCAGGGACATTCGCAGTCCTGTCGCGTTGAGAGCGCAGCACGTAAAAGTGTTTACGAGCCGCCCGCTGATAGCTGCCGAGATAGCGCGCGCTATCTCGGCAGCCGTGCGATCGCTCGGCAGCCGAGCGACACTCCCCCCCCCCCCCCCTCCCGCCTCGTGTCTTTTCATGCTCGTTAAAGACAGGCGGGGCCTTTCCTTCCCGCATCGACGGCAGGTGTCCCGATCGGGGTGATGTTATCACATCCGCCCTCCGACCGACGGAGATAGGCCGGGCTCGTTTGATCTCTGTTTCAGCCGTTTTATTCGCCCCCACTCGCATGCTTTTATTCTAGCGACCGTACTTTGGGCTTCGGGGGCTTCCGGAGAAAAGATCGGAAAAAAAGGGGCATCGCACTCGGAGCTCCTTTTGCGTATGACTGCGCTCGTCTGCGCAGCGAGGGGTGCGGCCGCGCGGCTGTCGGTCCGTGGGTGCGCGCCGGCGAGCTGGGAACGGGGAGTGCAAAATATGCGAGGAATTTTTATTTTTTTTTTGCAAAGCTGGCTGAATATTAGGGGCGCGCAAATTATGCGAGGGCGCAAGTTATGCGGGTAAATACTGTACATTAAGTCCCATGGGAGGGCAAACCGAGATTAGAAAAAACCGCATTATAGCCGGTCCTTCACTGTAAGCTGTCACATAAGTGGTCTCAGCTGTGAATGTTTTCTCACCCAAAATAAATGTTTTGGGTGAGCTCTGCAGTCTGTTACCTTTTTGCTAACTTAAGCGTTTATTTTTCGAATTTTCGTACCGAACCTGCATATAACGAAAACCTCTTTATAACGAAGTTTTCCGGGAATTTGTCAATTTCGTTATATCCAGGTTTAACTGTAGCAAAGCTGTTCTTTTATTATTATTTGTCACAACTGGAAAGGGTGTCAAGATATTGATGTCGTGGTGTGTCAGTCATGCCACCGTTCATCATTGCCTAATGATCGTATCATATTTACACAATCTTAAGTCAACTCGAGTGCACATTGACTCTCCCAAAAAATCACAAGTCAAAAGAAAAAAGAATGACTCTTGGTATAGTTTCCGTTTTGATTGTAAGTCAACCCCGCAGCTTTGGGCTTCAGGTTTCAACAGAATTGGTCGACTTGCAATCGTGTAAATACAGCACGTGACTCTTCACCATGCACTTGCTGCTTGCTTTTGTTTTTTTCACTGTGCTAATGCAGCCAAGACCGCATGGATGGAGCATGCAACTTTGAGCTAAACCTTTTGTACACTTTATGACACATTGGCCTTTGCATAATTGCTGTTGTGTAGCAGTAGGGTGAGGGCAAGAATGGGTGGAGCATGACAGTGAGCGTATTCATTTTACAACTCCCGGACAGCTCTGGACGGCCTGGACGCCTGCTGCGCATTCATTTTTCACGGTGACCTCCTAGAAGCCCTGTCCACTGGCAGGTCAGGGGACTTTTGAATCACGTGATAATGGTGTTGTGTCTGTCAGCGAGGTGTCTGCGGGCAGCTGGGGACTGGCCCGGGACTTGGTAAATTGAAAATGCTCAGTAGGAGGCATGTCGAGGGCAATAGCCCACTTTTTCCTTCTGCGCGACGACATCGTCCAACGCATGGCACGGACTGGCCAATTGTAGCATCTCAATATCAAGACGGCTGGGATGATGGCTCTTCTTTGATGACGTGTGGCTGTCATTGATGTCGTTCGTTGATGCAGGTTTTTCTGGAGAGCTTCCCGGTGCTGTGGTCGGGTGCCTGGTGGGACCGGGTGGTGCTGTGGCGCCACGAGAACTTGCTGTCAGTGCTGCCCATCTTTGCCATGGCTCTCTCCTGTCAACCGTTAGTGTCCGCCACTTTGCCATATTGTCATGTTCCGTCTCATGCAGGTGTAATAAAACTTGTTGCTGGGCTGGTCAATTTGTGTTGTAACAACACCCACGTATATATATGAAGGAGGGAAGGGGAACATACGTACGTACATACGTATGTACATACGTATGTACATACATACAAACACACATACATAGATACATACACATACATACAGACAGACAGAGGTGGAAAGGGGTGATGAGCTCTTCACGGCTTCTCTCCTTTTTTTTACCTTTTGTGGTAGTTTGCCAGCTAGGGGCTGACTCGCAAAGTGCAAGACAGCGTGATTGAATACACTGTGCATGATGGCTGCATTTTGAGGGGGGCAAAGTGCATAAAATGCCCGTGTACTTCGATTTAGGTGCCCGTTAAACTACCTCAGGTGGTTTAACGTGCACCTCAGGTACTCCGGAGCCCTTAACTAAGAGGTGCGCCTCTTAATCAAGCTGGTGTTCACACGTAAACACCCATAAATTATATTTTTATCATTCATCCTTCCTTTTTTTTAACACTAAGCGACCATAAGTCTTATGGTCAACATACCCTGCAAGTGACATTCTAGCATTAAAGGGGTCGTGAAACATTTTCTGAAAATTTTTTACAAATTGTGTAGCCAGAATCCTGACTCTCTAAACTATATTATACATTGCTTGGTCACACCGTATGCATTGATTTCCAGCAATAAAAGCATGGTTTCTATTTCACCAGCCCATGCTCCCCTCAACTCTGCGGTTGACGTCATGTTAGTCGCCACCACAGGCTGCGAGATTTGAGCCCTCTCGGAGGCCATGGAAAAACAAATCGTGCTCCAATCTTGTTGCCGTACGGTGGCACCACACAGTGTCCGAGTATTTCCTTAATTTCTAGCTTTCATATAAATGAGTTATTTTAGGGAAAACAAAAAGAATATGTTTACGTTTTTAAACGTCTTAAGGTGACGCCACTCAATAGTGTCTATGCTGGACTGCGGTGTTGTGTGGTCATTTAGGGAGCGCAAGATAGCTAGGATTTCAAACGGGCATTATTAAATATAGACTGAATATTGCACCAAAATATTTCAGACTCGGCATGTTGAATGTCTACTGAAGCAGTGAAAATTACAACTGGGTAGTTCCATGTTCTTTTCACGGCCCTTTAGAGGTAAACAACCACAAAAATGAGGAGAGGCAACTTAAGTATATCATGCTCAACAGGGCACACTTCGTTATACTAAAGTCACATCTGACATGAAATTAACTTGGCTATGTAAAAAAATTTGTTATAAATATATATTCAAAACAGTAATAGCAGTATTATTTATTATTTCTCATCTATTATATGTGTGTGTGTAATTGATATGCTGGGGTTTGACCAGTTAAAGCTCAGTGTTATTTGGATATAAGAAATAATTGGCTACAACGATACGAACAATAGCACTGCCTTTAGAAAAGTGCTACAAGTGTCCGCCTATAAGGAGACACTATTGGACATAACAAATTTACTTTCCTGTCAAATAGACCTTGTTGTAGTGAAGTTTAACTCTATTTCCTACTAATTCTGCACTCTTGCTTCATATAATGTCGTTTGCACGCCAACTTGGTTTCCTATTTGCAACTCTTTTTATCGTGCAGGTGGAACAAGCTTATGTCTCGGGGTTGTTGAAAGGCTCCTTATAGACCTGTGTGCGGTCTGCATCTCTAGCCATCCAAAGCTTGAAAAAAAAAATACTGTATTTCTAACTGAGAAACAACCATGCTAGGTACCCTGATGCTGTGTGCACTCACTGGTAAACTTCCATGTGCGACATACGTCAGTGTACAGCTATTAGGTGGCAAGAGCTGCCTGTTGGCCTCTGCATATACATATGCAAATACATATTGCTGCTCCTGATGTTAACTTCACTCACTACTTGGTGCATCTTTTTGCAGGCAACTCTTTGAAATCTTCGACACAGTGAATGATCCTTCTTTGAAGCGTATGAACTCCGTGGTCAATGGTGCAGTCCAGATGTGCTCCATGGTCTACATAATGGTAAGGGGTACTCACTTCTGCACGCATTGTATAGCATATGCTAGAGCAGGAAATAGTTGTGTATGAGATAGGTAAGGATGTACATTTATTTCGTGCTTGGTTTTATGATTATTGCTGCATAGAAGTTTGCCCGTGCAGTGTAGAGACGTGATGCATGCTTAGAACAGTGCTGTAGTATTGAAAGACTGAATGGTAGCCTGCAGTTAGAGGGTGAAAACAAAGAAAATTAGTGGATATTTGCAATTACAACTTGCAAAAAGGAATTGTAGACATTGGTGTGGGTGAAGCTTTGATTAGACCTCCACGGAAAATTGCATGCCACGATGAGAAATATGCAGTGGGCTGTGAGGACGAAATCATCCTGTAAGTCGCTCGTTATGGTAGAAGGCACATGTTCAAGCCGCCACTTTGGCGGCGTGTGATTTTCAAGGCATTTCCACATGTCTGCACATCAGACTTATGGACTGAGACGTATGAAAACATGCACAGTGTAGCACCCAAGGTTAGCATTTGGGTGAGCAGGAACGCAACTTGGTGGTCCCAGTGTAAGATGCTGCAAGCAATGCCTGTAGTCATGACCCCATGTGTGGAAGTGTGGATGCGTCTCTGGTATACAGTACAGCTGAACCTTGATATGATGAATTTGGATATAGCAAATCATTGGTTATAACGAATTAAACAGGAAGTAGCATTGCCATTAAAACAGTAATATTCATATATGCTTGTAACAAATTATTAGATACAATAGAGCTTTTTCTGTGTCATAGTATTTATTTTATTTAATACATTCTACGGACACGAGGTTTGACTATAATCATACTCTTCTAACATGCACATGGACAAGAAAGTGCGAAATGTTGGGTGCTCCATTCGGCCAAGGTGTGCAGAGGACAAAACCTTTTTTTTTTCCTTAAGATATTCCCGAATTGTGTCAATTTATATGCCGAAATTGCTGATATTTCAGGAATATAGAAGGAGCATAAAGGACTGCTTGAATAATTACATTACTTGGCTGGGAGAACAGCAAGGAAGGATGCAGACAACACTTGTGCAGTGTGCAGACCCAACACTTGTTCACATGGCATGCCTGCACATTCTCTATGTGCATCCTTGCTACCACGTGGCACGTTAAGTGCAACGTGACCAGCCACACGCAATAGAAGATTCATTTCACATCACGAGCACAACTTGCCGAGGGCAAGCGCTTCATTACATATGCTGCGACCTGAACCATTTGCAATTTACCCACTTCCATTCAATTTTGTGGACAGGGTGGATGGCAACAACACAATTGCGGAATGAATGCCAATGCGCAGTCACATAATTTCTATCGCCCTGTTTACGTACTACAGTAAAACCTCGTTATAACGAAGTTGTAGGGGGAGCAGTAATTACTTCGTTATAACCATTAGTTCGTTATAACCAATATCAATTTCATCTATAGGAATTTCAAGGAGAATTGCGATTAGTTCATTATATCCGATATTTCGTTACATCCGGGTTCGTTATAACGAGGTTCTACTGTACATGGTACTGCAAGAGGCCGCTGTTCAGGTTGTTTGCATGCAAAAACAATGTGCGCAGATGGGCTTCTTTGGGTACGTGGCATTCTGCGGAAGTGCCAGCCCCCTGCCGGGCAACGTGCTGGTGCTTCTGGGCTCCTCGTTGGCCTCGGAGTTCATCAAGCTCGGGTTTGTGGCCACCCTGGTGGTGTCCTTCCCGCTCTGCCTGTTTCCCTGCCGCACCAGTCTGCACTCGCTGCTCTTCAAGAGGGTGAGCTGTCACCGTGCCCGTCTTTTGTAGTGGTGCGCAAACAGCCGATCTCTTTTTCTTCTTTAAGCCAAATCAGTTATGAACATAATAATGGCAGATGGAAATCTAATCAGATATTGGATAGTTTGTAAATAGGCATTAAAATTAGTATAATACTGTGGTCATGTAGTACTACTTTTAAGGGCAGTGTTCAAACCACAAAGCAAGCATTGCGAAGAAGTATTGTATTTATGCAATTGTAAGTCGACTCAAGTGAGGTTGACACACTCCAACAAAGGAAAATTGCAAGCCAAAACAAAAAGCTCACTGGTAGCACTAAACATTTCAGCTTCTGTAGTAAGTCAACCCCAACTTTGGATTTCAGGTTCTAGCTCAATGGGGACACTTAAAATTTAGCAAATAAGCTAAGCAAATTCTTCGCATGCGGGCCTCTTCAGAGAATATGAATGACTTTGTAATTTGAGTCTGGTTCACAAGCACATACTTGAAACACATAAACTGTACCATTTTATACCTGTAGCAATGAAATTTCTTGCACATTTGTTCTACTTTAATGTAAAACAGTGTTAAATGAAAATATAGTATTCCCATTAGGAACAGTGTTATGAATATACATTTATAACAATTATTTTGTGTAAAGAAGTTCATTTTTGTCTAATTAGAATTTTGTTATAACAAGGTGTCACTGCAGCACTACCATAGCATTCTGACCCTGCCAATCATATTTTCTCTAAAGAAAACTTCACAAGCTCTAGAATGGTGGATTGTTGGGCAAACTAATACTGCACTGAATAACAGTGCACTGCCGTGTCCATGTTCGTCAATATTGCCTCTTTGTTTTTTTCTTTCATCTGCATTAGTTTGCACTGCCTTATTTCAAAGTGCCTCAGTTCGGCTTAGATGACATCATGACACCACAACAAAGGAAGCCTACTAGAAACGCAATTCATAAAGATATGGGGAAGGAAAGCTGTGAAGGGAGATACGTACATTAAATTTGTGTAGTAGTATCTTGGTTCATTGAGTTTAATCATGATATTCATGTTGCCTTGAGGCCCTCCCGCATTTCTGTATGCTCAGTATCTGAAAGTGTGAAAAAGCATGGTGTGTACATTCATATTTGGACTGTTGCACATTTATGTTCAAATGCTTGCATGCAGATGTTGACTTGTGTGGAATCCTTGCATGGAACGTTGGGGTGGAGCGGTATATATAAGAGCCCATTTCTTTAAGGGGGGACATGGGTCTTAAAAAGGAAAAAAAATGAAGTCTAGCCTGAGAAGTAAACAGTTTTGCTAGAAAATTATATTTAATAACTAAGCTTCTTTCCAGACACACCCCCCCCCCCCCCCTTCTCCAAAATTATGTTTCACGCCATTTGAAAGCTTGTAAAGGGGAGGCAGCAAGGAAAAGCTCATGCCGTTTACTTCCCTAGAGCTTTGTGAACCATTGGCTGTTTCAGTTTGCTGCATCAAAGCAAATAAAATGCTTTTTCCACTCGGTACATGGACATCAGTTTTTTGCACTTTTCTCAGAATGCCATTTCTGGTTGTTTGCAATTTTCCGGGAGGTGTAGCTATTTTTCTAGCAATCCGATTTCAGTCATTTTTATTTTATCTTGTTGTTAGTCTCCTAAGGAGTGGAACAAACACATAGTGGTGCGAAATAAATGTTCAGTAACAGCTGCAACATTGTGTTAAGTAGTGTCAGTTTAAAAAAACG
>JABSTT010004179.1:0-24872 GCA_013339685.2 Hyalomma asiaticum | reverse complement strand
TAACAGTCGTATATAAATCCGGCCGAAAGCACAGTGATGCTGACTGCCTGTCACGCGCACCGATCGAATCTCCCCCTGTGGAAGATGGAGACGAGTTTCCGTTTCTTGGAGTCGTGACGACATCACAAATGGCCAAGCATCAACGATCTGACGATGAGCTGTCACTCCTCATCAAATACCTGGAAGGACACCCCGTCCATGTTCCACGAGTTTTCACCCGCGGATTGTCATCGCACGTGCTGAAGAATGGCGTCCTCTACAAAAGAAACTTTGAACATAGCACAGAAAAATTTCTCTTGGTTGTCCCTTCAGCCTTGCGATCCGAAATTATGGAAGCCTGTCACGATGACCCATTTGCAGGGCATCTTGGAGTGAGTAG
The DNA here is from genome assembly GCA_013339685.2 of Hyalomma asiaticum. Classification (NCBI taxonomy): domain Eukaryota; kingdom Metazoa; phylum Arthropoda; class Arachnida; order Ixodida; family Ixodidae; genus Hyalomma; species Hyalomma asiaticum. The sequence goes on along the minus strand of JABSTT010004179.1, from coordinate 24,493 downwards.
AACGTTCGCTCGCATTCATACCAAGTACTACTGGCCAAGGTTATTGCATACTGTACAACATTATGTCAGGACATGTCGGGATTGCCAACGACGCAAAACGCCTCCTTTAAGACCCGCAGGCCTTCTTCACCCGATAGAACCCCCCAAAACCCCGTTCGAACAAATAGGAATGGACCTTCTTGGTCCGTTCCCGACATCATCATCCGGGAAAAGGTGGATTGTAGTGGCGACAGATTACCTAACCCGCTACGCAGAGACAGCTACTCTGGTCCGGGGAACGGCGATTGAAGTAGCAGAGTTCTTCGTAACAAACATAGTACTCCGACATGGTGCCCCTAGCGTTGTCATCACAGACCGAGGAACGGCATTCACCGCCGATTTGACGCAGTCCATTATGCAACTCACTCACACAAGCCACAGAAAGACAACTGCGTACCACCCTCAAACAAATGGCCTGACGGAGCGACTTAACAGAACCCTGACCGACATGTTATCGATGTACGTCGACCTGGAGCACACCACATGGGATAAGATACTACCCTACGCAACATTCGCGTATAACACTGCACTACAGGAGACCACGCAGTTGACGCCATTCCAACTTGTATTTGGCCGTGAGGTTACCACGCCCTTGGATGCCATGCTTCCTGTAAGCGACGCCACAGAACAAACCCCAGCAGTCAGCGACTTCACACAGAGAGCAGAAGAAGCGCGTCAGCTGGCGCGACACCGCATTCGACAACGTCAACGAATCGACGCGGACCGATACAACTTGCGGCGCAGGGAAGTAGAGTATGTGCCAGGTGACAGAGTATGGATATGGACTCCCGTACGGACGCCTGGCCTCTCCGAAAAGCTTTTGCGCCGTTATTTCGGCCCTTACCGGGTACTTCGCCGAATCAGTCCCACAAACTACGAAGTGACGCCAGAGGGACAAGCAAGCTCTTCCCGACCCCGACGTCGCACAGAAACAGTGCACGTAGTTAGAATGAAGCCATATTATGAACGAGAATGAGCATCGTGCACAGCGCCCGAATTGTGAGCCAAACGTTTAACGCATCGGGACGATGCGTCTTTGGCGGGAGAGTAATGACGCAGGAAAAACCACGTTTAAAAGACGCGCGCATGTTCGCGTTCAAGAGGACAGTGGCGCGTTAGTGCTACAGCACAAAGGCCGTGATGCCACGTGCGTTCGTGGCATGCGATCACGGGCGAGACAAGGAGAAAAGAAGAAGGAAGACGCCGATCTCTTGGTGGAACGCTCCGTTTGAGTTTGGTTTAACGAGCGCAAGTTTTCTCTTAATAAATAGTTCATTTTTCCTAATCTACCTGAATTGTTCGTTACAATATATTAGTAAAACTGGGCAAGCAGCTAAATCTAGGTGAAATGTGCACAGCACGGACAACAGTGATAATTCACCGAAGGCAGAGGCGGAGTACTTTAACATAGCCAGGCCATAGTTTTGTCGAACTCTTTAGATACTTCAGACAAATGTCTGTTCGCCTGGAGAGTGGAAATAAAGGGAATTCTACCTCATATACAAGTTCAGTACACTCCAGCCTGTAGGCATATCGCCTGCGGTGCATGGCTCACGTCGAGCGAGTGAGCAAGGCACCAACACAGGCTTAATACGTATTGGGCCACGTACCGACAGCATTCTCGAGACATAAGAGGGAAGCACGAAAAGAAAAAACGCATACCAACAAGCCGAAATAGCCGTGTAGTGCAACACGAACATGAATGATTGGAGAATAACTTTTTCTGCGTAACGCGGAGCATGAATCCAGAGTGAATCGCGCAAGGCCCATATCTTTGACGAATATGGACAATGGCTGCAGCTGTAGAAGTTCGCATTTCAGCTCTGTCAAGTCAACATGATAGCATACCACTTCTGGTACTCATAACACCCTCGCACTTCAAATAATAGAAGTGTTACCGTGCACCTGACGGAGGAATGTTGCACTGCTTACGGGTAACCAAGTGACAAATGTATTGCTCATAGCAGGTAATTAGGAACATAGAACAAGCAATACACTCTTCATTCAGTGCTTTTTACGATACAACAAGCTATTTTGCATGGTCGCCTGTAGTTTTGTGTTCTAGAGTTGTTAACGGCCACAGACGTGGCGATAAGGACCTAGAGAAAAAAAATCTCAGTTTCGTGGCTCGGTGAAGACAGTTGAACAGCGAAACTGTGTTACGCCGAGACGGTCGCTCTTAGACAGGCCGTCCTTTCCTGTTGCTTCGTTTTCTTTATTTATTTCTCTTTTTCCTTGTGTTTTTCTTCCTTTGCTTGTCATCCTAACATACCCTAACCGCCACACGTACCTATAACTGCTGATTAATGCTGAGTTGTGATTCACTAATGTGTAACTTAATGGTGGCACTTATGCAGTAGTTCTTTCTTCCTTTCTTTCCTACTTTAATGCAGGTTTTGCTTCGTTGCTTCTGTTCATTCTTTATCTCATAATATTTATTTATTTATTTTCCTATATTTTTCTTCGATACTGTGGGGATAGAAACCTAAACATCGAGCTAAACACAAAAACAGACGCACGCAGAACCACTCTCCAAGTTTCCTGCTCCTCACATGCTGCGTTTCCTTAGCGTTCGACCCGGTATTGTGTAGCAATGCGCCGAATTCGATGTGCCCATTCCGATCGGCACGCTCCAACGCAACCTCCGCCGGCAAATTTTGTCCATGTTACAACGGAGAATCGGTGCTCTCTCAAAACACGAAGCATTATTACAAACGAGAACATTTCTGCGCCACGCGAGATGTTGCCATGCGTCGTACCGACCCCTCCCCCCCGTCCCCCAATCGGTGTTCGTATTGTTCGGAGGATTCCTATCACTTAGCCTTTATTGCGGTTGAGAATGGCGAGTGCTGTCCGCCACGTGCTAGTAAACTTGACCCCTGCATTGGAAAGGGCATGAACATTTGCTAAATATGCGACTTCAGTAGACCCTGCAAGTCCTCCAGCGCATCTGTCTTCTGCGAAAGAAAATTTTATACGAATAATTATTAATCTTATTCTGCGGCAATGAACTTCGCCGCTTCTGCAATGCCACATGCTGCATGGATTTAAAGAGTAATTGAAAGGAGAGACTAGCCAGCACAAGGTTTTTTCAAGTCAGCCAAACGGAATAGACAGACGGCACTGCCACGTACAGAAGCGGTGTGAGTGATTATTTAGCGCTTATTTTTTACGACCCCCCCCCTCCCCCCCCAAAAAAGGCATAAGTGTAAACCCTTGAAATGCGTTGAAGATCTGGAAAGCGGCAATATCAGAATGTTCTGATAGATTATCAGAAATATTGACCTCACACTCTGAAGTGACTATAGATTAATCATGTCAGTTATAGCTTTTGTGCGCGTGTGTATATACTTGAAAGCATTGCGACACGTGAACATTAAATGACGATATGCGGAGATAGTACTGGCTCGTATGGGCTCCATATTTAAGCCTCCCCTATGTGTGCTATGGACTTGCTCCATGTGTTGCGACACCATAAATAGTGTGTAGGAAACGGAGTGACCTACTCAGTCACGCTACATAGTAATATATTTTCGCACAGTTACAACGTCCGCACTGGTTAAATCATGGCGATCGGCAGAACGGCACTTCACGCGCGAGCACCCACTTCGTCGTCATCCCCTTCTCTTGCTTCAGCCGACGCCGAAAGAAGTAGACGCTACAGGGTCCTTCCCCTAGTGAAGGAGCCGTGAGGCTGCTGAGTGGTGCCAATAGGAATGAATGATGGTCGTATTTGTACGAAAACGCACCCTATGATGCCGGTGCACTCGTTCGACGGTGTTTGTTGTAGTGTGTGCATCTTCCGACTGACTGTCCAAATGAGCTGGTCAAGGGACACAGTGTCTTCCCGCCCGTTGATCAGAACGGTAACGTACTTGGGTGCACGGCGTAGTACTTTGAATGGACCGTCCTATGGTGGTTGTAGTGGAGCACGGACTGCGTCGCTGCGTATGAAGACATGTGTGCAGTCACTGAGGTGCGAACTGAAAAACGTGTTCTGACGAGCGGAGCGAACAGGTAGCGGAAAAATGGCGTCAATTGTTGCTTAAAGCCGACTTACGTAGTTGGCGAGGTCTAATTGCACAGGCGATGACCTCGTTCCGAAGAACTCACCGGGAACGCGGAATGTTGTGCAGAAAACAAGTTCTGCCGTAGAGGACTGCATGTCGCTCTTCAGTGCAGTCCGGAGACCGACAAGGACAAGAGGAAGTCGTTCCATCCACGGCACGCTCTTGTTGGAACACATTAGGGAGGCCTTGATCTGTCGATGAAGATGTTCTACCATTCCGTTAGACGCCGCGGATGGTAGGCAGTTGTCTTAATGTGTGTGATACCAAATGTTCTCGAGATGCTGCAGAAAGTGTCGACTCAAACTGACGACCACGGTCGGTTGTTATAGTAGATGGCCCGCCATACCGGCTGACCCAAAGCTCGACAACAGCTTGGGCGACTGTTTCAGCCGTAATGTCGGTAAGCGGAACAGCTTCTGGCCAACGAGTAAAACGGTCGATGCACGTCAATATGTACCGATGCCCTTGCACAGGAGGCAAAGGGCCAACGATATCTATGTGGATGTGATTGGAGCACGCATCAGGAGGGGCGAAACTTTCTATTGGGCCAACTGTGTGTCGAGAAACTTTGGCCTTCTGGCATTTCAGGCAAGCGCGTGTCTAGTTGTGAACACCAGCTTTTATACGGGGTCACACATATTTGGATGTTACTAGACGCTGCGTCGCTCGCGTTCCCGGGTGTGATAGAGTATGTAGGGCGTCAAAAACGGCGCGGCGAAAAGCTGGTGGCACGTACGGACGACAGCGTTTATTCGAAGTATCACACACAACAGACACATCACTGCCAGGCATGAATACGTATTCTAGCACGAGTGAAGTAGCACTGTCTCGGAGCTTGCGGAGCTCGTCGTCATCGCGCTGGGTAGCGGCCAAGCGTGTGAAATCCAATCTAGGCGACGGAGGTTCAGTCGACGTGCAGACGAGACAGTGAAGCCGCCACTGTGTTGTCCTTGCCGTTGACATGACGAATATCGCTGGTAAATTCAGATATGTACCCCAGGTGTCGAAGCTCACGGGGAGTATACGAGGGGCTGTTTGAATTCAGGGCGTACGTTAGGGGTTTGTGATCGGTCAGTATGAAGAACTGACGACCTTCGAGGTAGTGGCGGAAGTGTTTGATGGAAAGGTCAAGTTAATTAGCGTAATTTCGCTAATTATGCATACAATTACGGTAATTGTTCTGTATCTAGATGCCGCCAACCCGTACACTCGAATGCTACACAAGAAATGCCCGCGATTTATGTTTTTCTAATTTAAAAAAATGTGTTGCAGCTAAAAAAAACACCCTGTATATATATATATATATATATATATATATATATATATATATATATATATGCACTGGATCTTGACTTGCAGTGAAGTGCCGGTGGGAGATTTCACTTGTGCATAGTTGAACCATGAGGATTCGTAGCGTGCGCGTTAACTAAATTAATCCGAAACTCGGCACGATCTACGATGAAGCTCCCGAGCTTCGCCCACTCATCATCATTCACTCAGGGGATATACTGTAATTTTTTTATCGCTAAGTTCGCCGTTGGTGAGCAGAAGTTGCATCCGACGTTGGTCAGATTCCATTGTGCGGCGAAGAAGCGCTGTCTTCAAGGCGTCATACGGATTTTCGGCAGGCGGCGTGAGAAAGATGTCACGAACGACGGAGACGTCCGAACTTGTTAGAGCGCCGAAAGCGCAGTCAAACTTTGACTGCTGGGAAATGATACGATACCGCCGGAAAAGACATTCGATGGTGGCGAACCAAAGAGCAGGATCTACCGGCCAGAAATCCGGAAGCTTGACGTTTGCAATATCACAAGCGGTGGAGAAAGCGGTGGCGTCTCGTGGATGCGACATAGCTTGCCTCGATGAATGAAGATCGTTGCAGTAGAATCGAAGTGCGCGTTGCTTATCTGTGGAAGGTTGCCGTTCGAAAGTGTCCGGGTCACCACTTGTAGGAACGGAGTGACGTACTCAGTCACGCTACATAGTCACGTTACATAGTAAAGGGAATAGTCTTTCAGATATTAAGGAACAACATTTAGCTTTACAAAAGATTTTCCTTTTCTGTATCCCATCAGCCTGTTAGTTTTTAAGCAAGACACAGTGACCTCTTAGCTTCGGGGCCCAATGTCCGAGCACGGTGTGCGCTGTTGTTTGGTTAACTCACAAAATGACCGATAAAGTAATTTTGTGAGTGAACCCAACAGTAGAACATGTGTTTAGTAGAACATGTTTTGTTTATCACTTTGTTAACGTTGCGCCTAACACAGGTTACAAACGCATTCACATTAATGAAGCACCATCATCACAAAGGCTGGTGGAACAAGTTTATATAGAGCATATAACCGTGTGGGAAGAGTTGCCGTAGCCCAGTGTTGGCGCGCTTGCTCGATACATGAGGGTCCATATTCGATGCCTACCTACTCCTTGATAGCCTGTATGTGTCTGTGTGCTTGATGCGTCTACACATCAATTGCAACCTATGACAAACGGTATGACACGTTAAATGTGTATTTCAGCTGTTCTTTGATTGGCATAAGCTCTATAAAATTTAACACCTGTGGGCCCATAGCAGGATACCACGGGCCGAGCACTGCAGGTATGAGCCTTACGTGATTTCAGTATTGCTAATAGTTAACTTTCAGTATTGCTATCACGTTAGTTATATAAACATCAGACATTCATGTTCGTCATACATTTATACTCCAGCTCCCGTGTATTGGGGAATAACTGCAGAACAAGACGACCAGGAGAGCGCCGAGAGATAGGCGGCTAGACAGATGTATAGATAGATACGGTAAAATTGGTTCATGTTCGCCAAGTGTTGCTTTGCATTGAAAAACAAAGTATACCGTGCTGTCAAATAAAGCCAAGAAAATGTCTAAGACGTCGTTGTGCTCTAGGCTTTCTTGTTTTCATTCAGCAGTGGAATATCTCCCCCCCTCCCCATGCACAAAATTACTTTGGGCTACGGCCCTGGGCACAGTGTTGCATAGGTTGTGCGCTACCAACTTTCAGGCCTTTAACCTTCAAGCTATGGACGTTTCTAAGAGCGAATTAAGCGCACAGACGCCCTCTGTGCCCGAGCGAAACATATGGATTAGCCGGAGCAACAGCAAAGAACGAAGAATGCAGCACCTCGCAAGCTTTGGTGTGCACAGAAGTTTTAACAATCTTGGCTTCGGAGGGCAGCGATCTTACTTCAGAACCCAGCACCGAAAGCACTTACTGTTTGTTTTTTTTCGCTTCCTTTCTTTGCTTCCCTGCTCTCCTGCCTCATTACCTTTGTTGGTTTGGTAGAAAATAGTAGAATACAAGGAAAAATACTTCCAATGAAAAATTCAAATTTAGGAATGTACCAAAATAAAAAAATAAACAATATAAATCAATACATCTGTAAATAATCCATTCAAGTAGTTCGCATATGGTGGCTACTTTTTAGGTTCGAGTAGCCGCGACATTAGAACAAGAGTAAAGTTGTTAACGGCCCTGCTTGTCATTTAGATACGCTCTCCAACTAGCTGTCTTGTCCGAGCGTGCTATTCTCTACTACAAAATGCTCAGAAGAGTGAGCTTTTACAAGTAATTGATTGTGGTGCTCGATGTCTGTAGATTGCTTTTTTTTTTTGTACGTCCTGCTTCAGTGTTCCGGCAACAATGCCATACTTAGATGTCACTCAACGAAATTTTACAATAAATATTACTTGTTTGTCGATGAATGTTGCATGAATTCCACCAGTGAGCACGCAGAAATCGATTTACCCCACCCAGCGATTTGTAGCGGCGTTAGCAGCGCCAACACCAGGCTGAAGCTTGTGCGTCGTGATTCGACGGCCGGGCCCAAACCGGACAGCAGCCCATATCCTGCCCCCGTGTAACGTGGCACTATCGTAAGCTGCCGTGACGCTGACTACTAAAAGCACCGGCACTGGATGATTGAGCTGGCAGCGCGGCAGTGGTGGGAACACAGCGCTCGAGCTTGTGCATCGCGTTATGTCCTTACAAGTGAAAAATCGCACCAGAATCTGCTTTTGAGACTGATTTCAGCATTTATATGGCTGCTTCCAGTTCTCGCTTTTTGTACTAACAGCCAAGCTGTTAGTACAGAAACTGTCAAGGTTAATACCGAGGCAATGCCTCACCGACCTCAAATGATCTAAGGAGAACTATTCTCTTTCGTCCCTAGTTAACATTCCGCGCAGCCAAATCCCAATGCTATAACTGCAATATTACTTTTTCGTTGTTATACCAAAGAGCCACGCCAGCGGATGAGCTGCTTCGGAAAAAAGCCCCTATAATCCATGAATAGCAAAGCATGTCCATCTATAGCATGGTGCAGCGAGGAGGAGGAAAAGGGAAGTGAGGCTGAGGACAAGGGAAAGGAGCAGGGGAGAGATTAATGCATTGCATAGCCTTGAGTAGTAGAGCTAAGAGGTAAACAAGGCATACCCCCGTATAGTGTGGTATAGCAAGGAGCTGCGGTAGGGAAGTGAGGGAGGGTAGGAGGGAACCGATGATGATGATTGTGGTTCGGTTAGGAAGGGACGCTAATTTCTGCAGCCCATGTAGGGAGCACGGCTAAGCGTCCGTGGGGGAGGGGGAAGGGAGTGAAAGAGATAGGAGAGAAAGGCCGTAGTGGAGGGCTCCGGAAATTTAGACCACCTGGGGTTCTTTAACGTGCACTGACAACGCACAGTACACGGGCCTCTGGCATTTTCGCCTCCATCGAAAATGCGACCGCCGCGGCCGGGATGAGCAACATAAGGCCACCAGTACCAGAATACAACAAAGTCGTGGGAAAGGGAGGTGAACTAAAGCAGAGGTGAAGTCCCCCGGCCATCGTCAGTCATACAGCATCACCCATGAGAAAGATGTGTGCCCGCCTAGTGGTCACACCAATGCGCAGCTTTGCATCCTCTTTTATTATGCATAACATAAGAGTGGAATGACCTTGCCCCTCAAGTTTTGCATCACTACAGCCTCATCAAGTTTAAAGCGGCGATGAAGCATCAATACATTGTAATAGCCCACCCTCATGTGCAAGCCCATTATCGGGGCCACTGAGGTATTGTATATACATAAATAAAATGGAGTGGTTTGAAAGTGACGGCAATGAGGAGGGGAGCAGGTTAAGCACAGAATACGAATCTATGGTCGATATAGTAAGGAGGTGGTAAACGGTAGTAAATGTGAGGTTGCGAACGTGAGGGTGAAACGGAAGCTAATGTGGAGATGAAATGAAGCAAGAAATTCGCGACATGAGAGCTTCTTTGAAGGGAGAACCCAGAAAAAAATACAGAACAGAGAAGTAATGCGCAATTGTGTAAACGAATTTTCGAAGAAGCGAAAGCTACTATGAAAATTGTTTAGAAGAAAAACACAGATATTAAGGATCAAAATGCTTGAGTTTTTGCCCGATTGCATGCTCCTAAAGAAATAAGCGCTGGGAAATAAACTAAGGCTACTGTAAATTAAGGAGAAGAGCAGCGAAGCGAAAACCATTATCACGAATGCCTTTAGCTAACCAAGACAACGGATGCCCGATTCCGTGGAACTAGGTTGGCATGTCAAGCGTCACTATTCGAGCGAGGAAAGAATACTGCTTCTTGGGGATATCAAAGTACCAAACACACACCCAAAGGCCGGGGTGTCGAGCGAGCGGCGGGAAGCATGTGAGCTTCAACTTATCGTTGTGGCTTAAAGCCCGATGAGATTAGGTAAAAGCATCAGTACAGCCACACCACCTTATCATGCCTTCACAAATAATGCCAATGAAGCGTTGTGGACAATATTAAAAGAGATAATCTAGACAGTGAGCATCATATCCTCAGCGTGTCGGTTGGGTGTCTCAAAACAGGCGTCCCTGAGAGCATTTCGGTCCCACAAACTGGGAAAATTATCGAAAAGTCTCCGTACCGGAGATAGTGCCTAAGAACGGGGAAGAAGCTGGGCAACAAACATACGAGAGCCTCACAGAGCAAATGCGGCTAGCCCTCGTAGTGCACATTCCAGTAGTGGACAGCCATCTGCTACACATGTGGCAAGCCAGAAGCGGGCTCCGCCATAAAATTGCTGAACTATCCGGTGGCGAACACACTTACGCACAACAATTAGAAGCAGTCAGGTGGGAGAGTCCTTGTGACTCACTTTGCGAAACGTTAGACACCTCCAGACGTGGACCAACACTTCGAAGTCTAATAGTATCATGAAAAAACAAAACGGCCCTCAACCCCACACTTGAAAGCTTGCTGTATGGTTGCGAGGGACAGACCAGCGCCTCCTCACTAAGCTCAAATAAAGTAAGTAGGGGAACTAAATATATCCCCATGCCTGTTACCGTATGTAGCGCAAGAAAATGTAAAGATCGGAGCTCCGATAACTACTGCGGAACACTTCACCACAGCGCACGCTGGTAAGAGAATAGTTTCGCGCAAGTCTGTGGCAGTCCACAAGTGCTATGTTCCGTAACCTGAGCGACGGACATGTGGAGCAACTTAATTCTTAATGAAGACATATGAGAGGTAGCGTTCCACAACAGTGCAAGCAAGCCAAAATCGGTATTTATTCCAAGAGCACGCAAACCCATGATCTGAAATATTTGGGTTGGAAATCACTAACCTCTTCTCTCGGCAAATTATTTCGAACGTTATCAGCAGGTCTCTCACGTTTTAAACTGAAGACCGTAACTTCTATCCTTCTAGCATGTTCAACGTTCAAAACTCCTCAACTTAACTCAACCTAACAGGTCCTCTACATAGCTATGGCTCCTACAGGACACATCGTCCTAGACCTAGATTTGAAAAGCGTTTTCCACATTTTTTCCACATGAACTTATCCTATCTGAGCTAGATGATATTGGTTGTGGACGAATACGTGGCTCCTAATTCCTAACCTCTCGCAATGCGACAATAAACTCGGCGCTTCGCTAGTGCACGTTTCCCATGGCCAGCAGAGGTACACCAAAGAGGAGATACTCTCTCGTCTTTTCGACATCGGCAAGAGAGGCTTTGGCAACAGCCTTGACATCACAGCCTGGAGTGGGCAGGCATTATATGCCGGCGAGGTCTGGCAGGAAGTTACTATGCCGCGTAGGTTACCCCACATGACCACTGTATGCAGGAGAAAAAAAATCCACACATATCCACGGAGTGAAGGATGATGAGTGGGCGAAACTCCGGAGGTTCATCGTAGATCGTGCCGAGTTCCGGATTAATTTAGCCATGCTTCGATCTGTATGGACAGACAACTGAGTTCTCTTGAACACTGTGGTATTCGTTTCGCATCTCCTACCTTCCAGGAAAGTTGTGAACGACTACTACTTAAAACTGGGGCTATTGCGATGTAATACGAAACGAAACCTGAAACTGAGTGATGCAGGAGTAGACGAAGAGGAACCGGCGTGAACACGTGACACAAGAGCGCGTGCCAGCGTTCGAGGCGACGAAGAGGGACCGGCGTGAACTCGTGACACAAGAGCGCGTGCCAGCGTTCGAGGCAGCTCAGCGTTCGATGAAGACGAAGTGGCTACGACGGACAACTACGGCAGACAAGCCTACGCCTTAAGGAGCTTCGCCCCTATAATTCAAATACCTGCCTCAAGTCTTTCGTGAAAGAATAGTAGTGAGGCGCACGGTTGTTTGGTTTGTTTAAGTGGAATGCCGTTATGAATTTTCTGTGACACGCGCGTGTGTTGTTTTCGGCGAGTGCATGACTCCGAAATTATATAGCGAGAGTAGAAGTGCGCGAGAACGCTAGTTAACAGAGCGGTTTGCGAGCAATGTAGATGCCGTCTACACTGATGTCGCTGGATGCGGTCATTACAAGTACACCTTCGCAGTCGTAGGAGCCGCAGGCCAAGGCCTTATGACTGCGACAGCTGCAGACATGTGGGCAGCATTGCAAGAGGCGCGACAGCCATTAAAGCCAAGGACGCACTGCGATAATCGCCAATAATTCTTATAGATGCAGAGGTCGGATGTAAGCTGTTCCACACTGGAAGGGTCAATCAGCGAGATTCATCGGTTAAGATCAAACCTAACGCAGGCCCACTCGATCGTCTGGTGACCGGGTCACGCAGGTCCCAAAGGCAATGAGAGAGTGGTGGGCGCCGAGGGTGCTTTTGTTAGCCGTATGGCCAACTACTCTGATGAAGACCGCTTCTTGACTTGAGGCATGCTTCTGCGAGGGCGAGGTTTATTTACCGAAAGACAGAGAGGGGCCGCCTGAGCTGTAATTTGCTGTGGCCTGCTGGTGTACACTGGAGAAGGGGAAGAAAAAGAGTGATGAACGGTTATGGTGAGATAAGAAGAAGAATTTCACGTGATGAGGCGGGGTCGGTACGCAACGCCAAGAAGAATCCTGCTAATCATACTGGATATCTATCGCTTTAGTTTACAAGGCCTGTGGAATCTCATTTCCGAGCCCCATTTGTACAATCGCTTGTGTCGTCCATTGAGTTGCTCCAGTGCTTCAGTGACTATTAGCGCACCTTAAGCAGGTGCACGAGGTCGCAGAATGAATGCTGGTGGCAACAACTCTGGGAGCTCGCCAAATGGGAATTTGCTATGAGAGACTGGGATGTTCAATTCAACTGGAAGGGGACTGCATCACTGAGGGACTATGGACGCACTAGCACTACGGAATGAAAATGTACGCAGATTATATTAGCAATTTTCGGTTTGCAGAAGACGTTGTACTCTTCAGCGATGATAGTGGCACATTGAAGACATGATTGAGCACTTAACCCAGAAAGTTTTAAATAGCACTAAATATGACTAAGAAAACACAACGATTATGCTCAACATGCTGGCTAAAGAAAAATGTAAAATTAGCGAACGTCCTTTAGAATGCGTGAACGCATACGTGAATATGGGGCTGCTGCTTACATGTACACACAAGTTTAGCGTGAGTTTATCTCATTCTTGACTTAGAATGGCGCACATTGGGCGCTGCGCAATCACCATCATGCAAGAACATGGGTTAGTCAAGCGCAAAAAAATAGGACAATACGCCAACTCCGCACATAGGGATTCGCATAATCACCATGTGGCAGTGGTGTTTTTGGGCTAGAATAGATAGAAGGCATGACAAAGAAGTACTTGCACAAGAGGAAAGCAACAATAACAAAATGATTTTCGGTCGGTATCCGATCGTTTCGACTGGGCGCATACAGGCTTGCTGTTATTAAAATTTGCGAGATTACAGTGCAAGATCACGGCATATATAAGGGGAGCTTTATCGCTTTGGTGTGCAACGATCTTTCTCGGTAGTCAGGGACGCACATTCGCACGCGTTTTACGCGCTCACTGTGCCGGAGGTTCGCTATATACGTCGCATGTGACGACGCTGGTCTGATATTGGGTGAATATTGTCTATTCGGTGTTCACTTCATTTTATTTATTCTTTCACTCATGTTTGTTCCGATGAGAAGCGTCACGCTCGAATCTATTTATTCCTAGGCGAGTACGTCTTTATTGCGTGATCTGTAGCAGCTACTTTTCTGAAAGAAATACCCATAGGCAAGCGTTCTCAGAGGTTACAGTAAAATATATAAATTTGGGATCTATGGAATAACAAAATGTGGATACGAAGCATCAGCGACTTAATCTTAGAATGCCTCTATATACGTGTCTCTATCGCATTACGCAAAAAATTGTTCGCATTTTCAAAACTAACATACAAAGGAAGCTTACATCTGATCCACTGTGGCATATACATTATGTGAGGTGAAATTATTGTAGGACCATGGGATTCTCGTTTTATCATTTATATCTTGTGAGCGAGATGCTGTCGTTGTATTCACTAAATTACAGGAAATGTCTGGTCCATTGTCTTTTTTTACGTGTACTTCGGAGCGACAGTCCACGAAGAAGCATCTCCCCTTGGAAAAGTAATGCTGTGTCTTATAGATCTGGCACTATATTACTATTCAATAGTCTTGTAATAGGACTGCTTCCCATTCCCGATTTTGCACCGGTCTTGTCACTCTGGTTATAACGGTGGTCGCTTCGCATACGACTTAATACGTGCAAACGGCATTTCGATTCCATTACTTTTCCCGTGCATTCCCTAGTCCGCAGACGCGCTCATGGCAACGTGCAGTGCGATGTGCTAGAATATTACAAAACATGCTGCCTAGGCGAACAGACGGGCGAAAAGGTTAAAACATGACATTAAACATAGCTCAGAACGAATAGGTGTTTGAACGTCACTACTCTAGAATAGTGCTTCGCAACAAATGATGTGGACGCGAAGCTACCGACTGACACGTGCGCTCCTAACGTATATTATCCCTATTGCAAAAACCAGCGCCCCAGTGAGTTTCCAGTACGTCTTCGGTACTGGAAGCACTGGGAACGCACTGGGAACGATAATATTTTACTGGGCGGTGCACACTGGGACGCTGGCAGCGCTGGCTTGCACTGGTGCGCCCTTGGAGTTATACTGGGACAAACTGGCATAGATGGAATTTCGCTGGTACCAGTGAGAGGGCTCGCTGGAAAGCGCTCTACACTGGGAGGCTACTCGCTGGCACGAGTGCGGAACACACTGGAAACAGCCCACGGGACGCTGGCGCTGATTTCACAGGCGCACGCTCTGCACTGGGGCCAGTATTAGTAGATTTCGCTAGGTGTGAGTACTCTGGAAACATTTGCCGCTTGGCCGCACTACATCGCTGCGAGCTACAGTACGCAGCGATTGGCGGCGTACGGCGCCCGCGCGCACTAGGCGCTAGCAGCTGCGAATGTTTTTTATATCGTGCATTTTCCCCGCACTTAGCTTAGACACGCAATGTCAGGTCTATGAACTACACTGGTAATAGTTCGTCTGTAGTGTTCACTTGTGTGGAGAAGTCCGTGCAAACACGAGTAAAATTTTACATCGCCGCGCAATTTAAGGACGCTCTCCAAGCGTCGATCCCAACTCACGCAGAATAAAGAAGCAAAAAAACCACCGATCGTATTACCACGCGGAAAATGCACCTATGGCGATTGCTGCACCTTCAATTACTTTAGATGCGCCAAAAGGTAATCATATGAGGAAGCTTCTTGAGCTAATATACAGCAACTTTACCTTTCGCAAGCCGCCGAGCCCCGATCGGTCTGTCCCAGTTTGCTCCCAGTGAAGCTTGGGCATAGCGTACCGTCGAGTCCGTCTACACGCGTACGGCACTCCAAGAAAAATACGCTACTACGTCGAATCAAAATTACTACTCAGTACAGCTTTGGCATCGGTTAACCTGAAGAGATTATTTTTATTTGATCGCGGCGCTTGAAGATGAAACGGTGATCATCGAAGCGACACGCTTTGAACAAGCTTATATATGTGACGGAATGTTGTTACCGCACTCTTCTGGGACTCAGACGCAATAACAGAGATCTGTCGATCAGTACGCTTTACCCAGCACAGAACATGAGATGTTTCCCAATGCATTGCGCTTGCTTTTTGCGAAACGATCTACATTTGTGAGCTTGGACGAACCTCCATATGTCAGACACTGGCACTGCCACTGTACTAAAGTATCGCCGTTTCAGCGAGAAAACTGCTAAGTGCCTCTTGAAGGAAACAGTTCGATTATCGAGAG
This sequence comes from Hyalomma asiaticum, assembly GCA_013339685.2. Classification (NCBI taxonomy): domain Eukaryota; kingdom Metazoa; phylum Arthropoda; class Arachnida; order Ixodida; family Ixodidae; genus Hyalomma; species Hyalomma asiaticum. The sequence goes on along the minus strand of JABSTT010004179.1, from coordinate 8,803 downwards.
GCATAATAGCTCTACAGAAAACGCATCTACATATATGTCGACTATTCGTAAAAGCAAGAAACGGCTATCGAGCTCGGCCGCAATAGCGGATAGTCCCTGCCCGTCTGTCTACTATTTTAGGGGCAAAGCTCCTTAAGGTTTGGGTCTGTCCGTCCGTTGTAGCGCGTTACCTACTAGGAACGCGCTAATAGGAGGGCGCGTGTTGGAAGCGCCCTACTAGGACGGCGCTGCGTGGGAGGCGCGCCCTCGGCGCAGCGAGCTCTCTCACTCTTCCATCTGCTGCCTTGTGTGAGAGAGAGTGACAGAGAGAGCGAAAGGTGCGCGTTGACTATGGAAACGCTCTTTCTTCGATGAACGCTCTACCAGCTCGCAGAGAAGGAGAACGCGCCCTCACCTGCGAGAGACAAGCTTGACGCAGGCAGCGTCTTTTAGCGAGCTTCTTGATTGAAAAATGCTGCTCGCGCTGGAGAACCGTTCACCGGCCACCCATATATATATATATATATATATATATATATATATATATATATATGTATATGCACTGGATCTTGACTTTCAATGAAGTGCCGGCGGGAAATTTCACTTGTGCGTAGTTGAACCATAAGGATTCGTAGCGTGCGCGTTAACTAAATTAATCCGGAACTCGGCACGATCTACGATGAACGTCCGGAGCTTCGCGCACTCCTCATCATTCACTCCGTGGATATGCTGTGAATTTTTTTCAGTATTAGATAAGAATTGTATAATATACTGGCTGCTGTCACCATTATTTGAATATCATGCGTGATAGGCGGCTTGTTCTCACGTCTGGTAAACGTGTGAGATTCAGCTTCTTATAGAATGACAAAGTCTGACGGTAGGTCACACCGCCCACTAGCCTGTTTACGCAGTCCCGCCATGTTCTGGCGTGGTGCAGTGGTAGCGAGCTGGGCAGGCAATCACAAAGTGCCGTGTTCGAATCGTGGTTGCTGAAGCAACTTTTAAATGCTGTTTTTCTTTATTTGACTATAATGCGTCCTCTCGCTTTTTTATATTTATTATGTGGCATGCATGGCAGGGAAGCACCACGTTTTTTTGCCCTAAAGCGGCTTTTGCATGCCAGTAACCCGCGCCTCCCAGTATACCGTGGCACGAAAGCGTGCCAGTATGCAGTGTCACACTGGGACCATAATCAGGCATGGCGCTGGGCGCTGGTGCCCAGCGGCGCTGGGTTTTACAATAGGGATAGCATTAGTTCATGTACATATAATTTTTTTATTGCGAAATGTACATATAACTAAACGTTCACTATTGTTATTATATTTACAAAATGTAGGGTAATTGTGTGGTGTGATATGTGATTATATCTACAAATGCATTGCGAGACTGTGCGTTCTAGTGTAATGAAAAGGCATCCACATCTCGCTAAGCACTGCCTCGATTGACGTTTGTCGAAAGGCTGTGGGGGCATTAAATAACGAGACAGACGGTAATATGCACCGTAAAATAAATGTGATGCACACGCTAGTTGTATATGCATTTCCAAATAATGTTTTTGAAGTTCCGAAAAAAAAATTGTGGTCTAGTGGTTATGGCACTCGGCTGCAGATCCGAAGGTCGCGGTATCGAATCCCGGCAGGGCGCGGCCCAAGCTTATACAGAAGCCAGGGAGGTGTCCTACGATTATCCGTGAAACACGTGCTGCGGAGTAAACTGTTACTTGAAATGTGTATACGAACGGCTAGTCGGCAGTTATTACTATAAGGTATCCCCGAAACGACCTCGAGGCGAAAAGTAAAAGTATCAATGGATACACACACACATGACGTTTGAGTCAAGTATGAGCTCAGGCGTCATTCCGCGTATGCACGCGGAGAATGCCGATATCTTATACATCATACCGTAGCGCCAGCAAACGCCTACGTACTTTTTCATGCGGTTCCACTAATGGTTAATTTTTTTTTTTTGCAATCCTCCTCGGAGTCGCCAAGTTAGAATTTTCTCCGCGCGCATGTGCAAAGATAGTTCGCAAAGAGACCGATGCTGCAGCGGTGAATTCTGATGCAGTACCGCCCTTCGTCTTTATTTTCCTGGTGAACCGGACTGTTCTGCGCGTGTGTGTGTGTGTGCTCGCGTATTCGTGGTGAGCATCGGACAGTGTTTGTGTGCATGTTGAACGTGGTGAAAGGGCCATGAATTTTCGGTCGAACGTCACTTGAGTGGTGGACGCTGCCGTGCCAAATTTCCAAGCGCAGCCGTCAGTATGATAAAGAATTGAGGTACGCAGATGCAAACAATTTTGTAATAAGTTACAAGAAAAATTCATTGCTTTTCAATGCCCGTTACTCCTCATCGAAAGTAAATGCAGAGGTAAAATTACAGGAAAATGTAATCACTTACAACTGATGAATTACAATGCATACGTAGTACTTTGCACATATGCTATGGCTTTCTCATGGGACATGATGTGGGCAAATGCGCCCTCGGGAATAAACCTACCGAAGCGCGACACGTTTTGTCGAGGCATGTGCTCCTGGAATAGATATCCGCCGCTGCTTCATGAACCTTGCATAAAAATTTACAGAATCTAATGATTCGTGCTCTGAGAGCTGCTGGTCGGCACGAGGAGTGCCTCTGATCAACGCTGAGCGAAGCGTCGCCTTGCTTGAGCCCAGAAGTGGCGTGCCAAACTGCTGACATCGTCACCCAGGTGTTTATGCAGCCCAGATATCAGCCCATTGGCACTGTCTGCAGATATGCGGGGACACGGCCAGAAGTTTCGCGCATGAGATAGGTAGTGAAATACATTGTCATCGAGCAACCAATGCACGCAGCAGCTCTTCTAAGCGCATTCGTGTAGTTGGGATGTGAAGGTCGGCGCGACTCCACCGCCACAACTACATACGCGGGTGCTGGTTCAGGGAGACACCGCCGAGTTAGACAACTGAAGTTAGGCTAATAACAGTGTTCACAGGAGCCTTCATGACTGATCAGCATCGTTCTCTTCCAGGCGAAGGAAGCCTTGCCAGGCTTCAAGTATGATGTGTTTTATTCACACACTTGTCATTGCCTCCCTGCTAACGTGCGTTCAGGTAGGTTAATCAACTATGACGTAAGGAGCATCCATGCATGAAACTCTGGTATCTGAACGCATACGTTTCGCGCAATATTCTGTTTTATTACATAAGGAGCAGTCCCCTCCACACTTCCTCACACTTTGTCATTGTGATATATGCAGAGCACTACAGCAATATGTGCACCAGCGTTAAGAAAATTGTGCGAACAGAGAAGCTGACATATTGTAGGAAAATGAATGGTGGTGCTCGTACTGCGATGGCTACGAAAAATTCTGAACTTGCTTTAGACGTTCCTGGGGATGCTAAACTTTGCTTAGAAACGTACGCCGAAGAAGAAATGCAGTGTTTCTCTGAAGGCGCATAAGGTGGTAACAATGGTATTACTGTTTGTGAGTCATACTTCTTAATGTGTTCTGGACGAGAGGGACCGAACAAAGACGAGTATTGGTTATTTTCTGTACGCCACAGCGTACCATTTGGCGTAATTCTCTTCTTCCGTAGCCCCCTAAAAAGAAAAACAATGGAAGATAGGACGTGTAGTGGCAATCAAGGAAGTGCGAAGCACGCATAAGGAACGTAAAATGGATCTGCATTGTTGTATCGCTATACCGATTTGGGTGCATACGAAGTTAACGAAACGGCAGCAGGAGCAGCAAGACCGTGGCATGTAAATCATGCCGCTCATGGCAAGCATGTCATGATTGTATTGTTATGGCCTGTCATTTACGTCCGTCATGCAGTCGTGTTGTGCCATAGCAATTTTGGTATAGATTCCATTAACGAAATACGTGGCATGTAAATCGTGTCGTTCATGACATGCTTGTCACAATTTTCATGTTATCACCTGCCATTTCTGTTCGTCATACAGTCATGTTGTGCCATACAAATTTTCGTATATATCCCATTAACGAAACGGCCGGGGGAGCAGCAAGACCGTGGAATGTAAATCACGCCGCTCATGACATACATGTCACCATTCTCATGTGATGCCATGTAATTTATGTTCGTCATGTAGTCATGTTGTGGCATAGCAATTTTCGTGTACATCCAATTAACGAAACGGTCAGGAGAGCACCGAGACAGTGGCATGTAAATCATGTCGCTCATGACATGCATGTGGGGATTTTCATGTTATGCCCTGTCCTTTATGTTCGGCATGCAGTCATGTGGTGGCATAGCAATTTTCGTGCACATCCAGTTAACGAAACGCTCAGGAGAGCACCGAGACCGTGGCATGTAAATCATGTCGCTCATGAAATGCATGTCGCGATGGTCATGTTATGGCCTGTCCTTTATGTTCGACATGCAGTCATGTTGTGCCATACCAATTTTCGTATACATCCCATTAACGAAACGGCCGCAAGAGCACAAGACCGTGGCGTGTAAATCATGTCGCTCATGACATGCATCTCGTGATTTTTATGTTATGACCTCTCATTTAAGTTCTTCATGCAGTCAATGTGCGGCATACCAATTTTCGGCATACCATCCGAATAACGAAACGGCCAGGAGAGCACAGAGTCGTAGGGGTCTAGATAGATAGATAGATAGATAGATAGATAGATAGATAGATAGATAGATAGATAGATAGATAGATAGATAGATAGATAGATAGATAGATAGATAGATACGCTCAAAGTCGCCGAAGTTCGCTAAGAAATGCTTCGCATTTAAGAGAACGCGCTTCACTCCTGCTTTATCGGACCACACCTGTTTTACTTGGGGCTGATTTAGTATTTGATGCAATAAAACTATCTGAGAATCGTAATATAGACAAGCGTAGTACGGCTGAATGGCGTCGTCGTGAAATTTCCAACGCGACCACGTACGTTAAAATACGAGTGCAATACTGCCATATACCTGGTGCATGCGCGAACGATGAAACCTTGCAAGCGAAACCGAGCAGGTTGTGAGGAGATACCTTTGTGAGCACACAGTCGGTTTCAATGAAAGGAAGATCACTTGCTTATCGACTCCCTCTTTGCGTTCTTGGTACAGAACGCGTGGAAATACAAGAGATCACACAAGGCAAATTTGTAACGGCCGTGGTTGTACTACACTGCCGAAGCTTCGCGCCGTGAAAACACCTCCGCGTTGCTAACCACCGACGCAATCGAGACACAGAGGTTACGGAACTGCTGGCTGCTGGTGGGCGGCCTTTATCTAGGGACCATCTGCTGCGTTGTATCGTTCTTAGATGGCGGTACCACAGCTTTAATCTAAGAGTGCAGTGAAAGGGAGGCGATGTTAATTTAGGAGCAGTTTTGCTTCTAAAACATCTTTGCTTTATGGGGCATCAGTGAGGTGCAAATCTAAAGCGGCATAGTAAATATACAAAGCCCACCATTTCCACATGTCGGATGTGTAGGTTATGCCATGGGTAGAGGTTTGAGCTCCTATCTTCGCATCCCGGTGATTGTGGTTCGAGTCCTTGGGGGTCCTACTTTTTTGTTGTGAATGTGTGCTAATCCATTCATGGCAACAACATGTTTCCGGCGCACCTAAGATTAGAACTGATGTCTCTATGGGCGAAAGAAATAGAAGGCGACAGCGAGGAGGAGAGAAAGAAAGAAGACACGCACGGAGAAGTGAGAGGCAAGTAAAGTAACCAATTGACGTGTTCCGAAGTAGGGACCAGGTTCCGCAGCAGGGCCCTCGACGCACTCTCACAACGAAAAGAAATTAGTCTCGGGTGGCTCGCAAGGCAAAAGCGGGCCCGCGCTAGCCATCGAACCACTACCTACTATCCTGCCCTATACGCACTAATATAAAGAAACGACTCGGGTGGCGCAGAATGGAAAAGCGTACCCACGCTTACCCACGACGAAATATCCACGTCTTCGTCATGAGGCGGACCCCACAGGGTGTATAGATAGTGCTACACCGCAGTGATATCATGAAAACATGATAGTGTTAGAATGAATGGGATTGATATTATGGCTATTTGCAACTCTAGAACACACTGCCGCATCTGGCAACACTGCGCTCAGAAACATAGGTAGCTATCCTTTGGCACATTAACACAAGTTAAGCACAAGGTGACGCTGTCGCTTAGCCCTGCACTGAAGTTTCTGGGCTGCGGCAATTAATTGTGGTGTTTTGTCAAAGCGAAGGGATGCGTGCTGCCTACCGCCTCATACTAGATCGGCGTGATGTATCCCAGTTAGAAAACGATGGAAAAGATATATAGATGCGTGTCGCGTGGAGCCGTCCAGCTACATTGAAGAGGCGATTGAAATATTCTTTGAGGAAGAAAAACATCCGAGGCGAGCAGCGTGTCGTAGTCGGGTATTGCGAAGCCCAATGCAGGCAGTCAATAACATGCTATCTTACTGGCAATGGAAGCACACACGTGTTTTTCTCTGAACCAAAGTACTTTGTGAAGAGGAACGGCAGTATAACATTTAAATCACATCCTTCTGCACCATATCCTCAACTTTTCCGCTATAACTTCTTTCTCTGGTAATGACGGTCTGAACAATGGTCGTTCCTGTTGTTCCCGGAGGTGAAAGATGCAACCATGACATTCGAATACCTAAACAAATCTTAGTTTCTCGTCATACGTAGGCTACCGATGACCATGTGCACATTCAGGTACCGATAGGAGAAATTACGCTCAAAGGCTACGGAACGCTTTTAACCTTCATTGTTATAACCGTCAAAGAAAGAATTTCCGATATCGCTGTCAAACACGGCGAGATTCACGCAGCCAGGAAGTGCAGCTGGCATTGTCGAACTATTATGCGCCAACCGAAATTTCGCTAATCCGTTTTTCGACACAATGCGACGAGCCGCTAATAGAAGATGCTGAGTAGTTTAAACGGTGGAATGTTGAATGAAGATTTCAATGGGAGGCACGCCAGAGATGTAAGCAAATACCAAAAGTGACCTCATCGGCCATGCTGGCGCTGTGAGCTCATCAGAGACAGCCAATGTGTCTTTCGCGGGTAGCGGCTCATCGACGAGTACACGAAGAATGTCACTGCGGACAAAAGCACCAAACTATCCGCGCAAGTCTACTGCGTGGATGAAGTTGTACATACGCCGCTGCTAAATAAGGAACTCAGTTGGGAGGTTATTTGCAACCAGAAAGGCTTTAATGGCAGACACTCTCAGCTACGCAGAAATTAGAGACGAAGCCTCCTCCTGGAATTCGTTCTTTTCTCAGTCCCAGGAACGTAACAGAAACAGCTCTTGATACGAGCAGTCAGGCCAGCAGAACATCTGTCGCTCCAAAATTTCCTCAGCGCACTCTTTTGCGCGCAAAAATTTATGCGCAACCGTTTACCGGCGCGACAATGGGCTTCCCCGAGGGAAGTCACTGAAGGCACATAATAGATTACTGAATTTTATAAGAATAGCACAATGCTTTATGCCCCAGGGTTTCGTTAGAAGTAAGCAAGGAGCTTTTAAAGGGCAGTGAAGTTCAAGGTCGCACGATTTGCAGAGTCACGTGTGTTTGTCGTAGAAGAACACGAGGACGAATGTGAACTTTATTGAGAGAAACTGACAGTTTGAGTCATTTTGCATATCGACGCGTAATCTTGACGGTTAAAGACCCAACATGCTTGAATGCGTTGAGAGTCAAACTGTCTATTGGATGCAGCAAAGAAAACGAAATAATAGAGGGTAACGAAACCCGTGCGAGCAGTCGTCGGCCGTCGGTAAAAAAACTGAGAAGCGGTGAAATGCGTCGGCTTTTATAGCTTCTTAACAGCGGTTTCTGGCATTCAAAAGTGCGTCGCACATGCAAAATTTGTAGAACAGTGAGCACCATTCCCGAACCAGCATACAAGGTTAGAACGGCCAGCGCTGCAAGTCAAAAGAGAGTGATAACGTTGCTCTCTGTAAACAAACCGAAGCAAATGAGCGGTCAATAGGCCACCACAACGCTGCGGGTAACTCGTAGTACATAAAAGCGCTGATAAACCTCACAATAGTGCAAAGTACTAATATAACATAAGCTGATGGGCTCGTCAGAATAGCCAATTTTAGTGACGCTGCTGTTCGCCACCAACGGTGTGAATAATTTCACGTGAGTATTCGAAAACACAGCTGAAATGGTAATATCTATGTCGAGTGTGTCTCTTGTCCGGTACGCAACCGGATAGATGCGTCTTGTCTAGCGGAAAAGATTTACCTCTGAAATCCAAACATTCTTCCCTAAACGAGGAAGGCCGACTTCCTGAGAAGGCGGTTTGGCTTTAGCCACCATATACAGAAATTTATGCACTGTGCTCGCTTTGTGCCCCCTTGTCGAAGAACCCGGTATCGAGTGAGAGATGCACCGCCGAATTCAATGCAAGAATGAAAACAACGGCGCACACAGCAAGAAGCTCAATGCGAAACAGCGCCAGGCAAAGCACCACGGCGTAATTCTAGTATGAGTATCGTTTTATTTCGGTGAAGGAAAACACGCTTATTTCTGCAGCCTATGTAGGGAGCACGGCTAAGAGCCTGCCAAGGTAGGGCGAAAGTGTCTGAAGCGATAGAGAGGAGAGAAAGCCATAGTGAAGGGCTCTGGTAATTACGACCAACTACGGATCTTTAACCTGCACTGCCAACGACCAGCACACGGGCCTCAGGCATTTTCGCCTCCATCGAAAATGCGACCGCCGCGGGTGTGATCGAACCCGCTTTCATTCGAGTGGATCTTCTGGGAAACTGTGGAATGAGGCCTTGAATCATTGCATCGCGGCGGGTGAGTGCGCGAAGACAAACGAAGCGAGAAGGATGAAGCGGAGAGT
>JABSTT010004178.1:0-24130 GCA_013339685.2 Hyalomma asiaticum | reverse complement strand
ACCTCAATGCGAAACAGCGCCAGGGCAAAGCACCCACGGCGTAATTCTAGTATGATTATCGTTGTATTTCGGTGAGGAAAACACGCTTATTTCTGCAGCCTATGTAGGGAGCACGGCTAAGAGCCTGCCAAGGTAGGGCGAAAGTGTCTGAAAGAGATAGATAGGAGAGAAAAGCCATAGTGAAGGGCTCTGGTAATTTCTGCCAACTAGGGATCTTTAACCTGCACTGTGGGTTGTTGCTACGGTACTTTAAAAAGCGATACCATTTACGCAGGAGCGTGTGTACCCACGTGCATTCTTGGATAAACAGAAAAATGGTAGAATGTAAATTATCTCACGCTATTCCAAATGGACATTTTGTACTAATTTTAGAACTTACTCCATAATGGCCTACCAAAGTACCCAAAGTGATTGTCTAGCATATAACCCCATGTTGGGCGTACTTTATTCGAGCGAACCTTACCTACAGAAATGTCGACTGTGCAACAAGCAATTCGTTTGCAAAAGCAAGAAGCCAACTAATGCTGGATAAAAGGGCGTCGCTTCGACGCGTTGACAAATTCACAGAAAGCAGCCACGCAAAATATATTGCTTAGTGTAGTTTCACGTACACTACACGGAGTTCTGTTCCTCCAGAGACGGTGAACTCACAGACTCGTATCGAGTTCACGAATTCAGTGTACTCCACCCAATCCGTAGAAAGGTTTCAAATTAACCTCAAGAACATTTCACACAAAGCTACAGGTGTGAAACGACCGATGAAGCTTAAGCGTCATCACTAAGACACTAACCATGCTTTTGATAACGTTCTCGCTGTCAGTTCCCCGACCCTGCACGATCTCCTTCAAAAATGTTAATGCCATTCTCATGTTTCAGTAAACTTTTACGTCGGCCTAGGCCGGTTCATTCAGCTACCTTTCTCGCCTGCCGGCCGTTCAAGACCTTTAATTATAATGAACATATGTCGTCCCGCTTCCTTTGTCTCTTTGTGTTCTTTACTTCTCCACTTCCTGCGAAACACCTTCAACACACCACTTGTACCTGTGACACCTGCATGACCCACTCGCCTCCTTTCTTTCACTTTCCCCTTGCACACACAATCTTTCTTTTCCTTCTGCCGCGCCACGGTGGTCTAGTGGTTATGGCACTCGGCTGCTGATCCGAGGGTCACGGGATCGAATCCTGGGCGCGGCGGCTGCATTTCGATGGAGGCGAAATGTTGTGGACCGTGTACTGTGCGATGTCAGTTCGCGTTAAAGAACCCCCCCTCCGGGTGGTTAAAATTGCCGGAGCCCTCCACTACAGCGTCTCTGATTATCGTAGCTTGTTTTGGGACGCGAAACCTAAGAAATCAAATCAACTTTCATCATATATGTAGAGAACACTAAAATCATGAATAGGCATAGTACGGTGCTGCGATAGTAGTCCACAATGCGCAGCTATGGAAATTCGTTGCTAGGAAACCAACGCACCCGACGCTGTCTGTGCCACCGCTCCGCGTTGGGTACACCGTTTTGATTCTTTGTGTCAATGAAGGAAAGTCAAGGTCCTTTATATACATTGTGATTCAATTTGGCTTTTTGTTTTGGGGCTTGAAGCCACATGAATCAGATCATTCAATCAGTTTCGTCCCTCACTCATTATCCAGCGCACTTCAACAGCACAAGATGCCCCAGCAATCACGCGTGGTAGGAGTATCTTTTCAATCGCTGGGCACTATTACATACTTTCTAAGTGATTGAAACGCGATACTGAGAATGCGTGACAGCCCGCGAGTTCTGTGCCACTGGCATGCGCTGGGATATTACATAGTGACGAAATTCAAGCAGAATGCTTGGAGAAGTTCCTGACCTTCATTTAGTACCGTAACGATTGAGCTCGGTGTACCCAGTGGAAAGAGATGACGCAAAAATCATCGCATGCCGCGCGTTCAGAGTATCGTGATTCATTCGCCGAGTACTGTAGTACATGTTTTACTCGTATTGTACTTATTCCGTCAAAACGAGGTAGTGCATACGCACATTCTTTTTCTCATTGCGTGCACATAATGTGCTGAAGTATTTGCGCTTAAAAGTGCGAGATCTGCATAGCTTTTAGGATATCCACCAGTATTTTTCACATGTGTACAGTGACACATATAGACGAATCGGGGCCACGTGGATGGATCCAATAGTATTTGGTAGGACTCCAGGAGCCAAAACAGACGACATTTCTTCACGTCGGTGACGGGAAGTTGCTGACAAAAGAAAATAAAAGAGACTGCGGGTGGGGCTGAAGGGTACTGGACTAACAACTTCGTGCTTTATTTGAACGAACGCAACTTGTGATTTGATGTTCGCTTGTGAACTGCAAATTCATAATTGTCAACACTCGTCCAAAAACATTAAATCACGGATAGATATGGACTAGAAAGCTCGGGAATGATGAAAATATTTTATGCGTTTAGCTGGATTACCGCATTGATGGATATGTGACACAGATACCCAGTTATTTTATTCTTAACGAATAACTGGTGTATCTTCGATTATTGAGCTCTGTCATAGCCTACAAGCTAAAATTGTTCTTGGGCCTCAGAACTACCACCACATATATGCTACGCAAGCGCGGAAAGATCATGCTGTGCGAATACAAACGCGCGCCTTCAACTTCAGGTATTTTGCTATCTGCCACTTCATGCACAAGTGAAGTCGTTGTTCGAAAATGTCAAAAAGCATAGCTTGAACTTTAGGCTTGTTATCCGAGTGTTGAAGGTGACGTCAGTGTCCTCCGACTCGTATATCCACACGTACTAGTAGGAACGGCTGCTCGAACAGACGTCAATGTCCCAGAAAAAATTCTGCGGACCCCACGCATTATAGGAATCGGTATAATGCGAAACCGTCAGCGAGGAAGCGGCCTATGATGAATCGCCTGAAATTCAGCGTTTGTATTAGGAGTGGGATGAACGTCTTTGTGCACAGCGCATGAGTAGGTGTATGCTCAACGGTGGCTAACCAGGAAACTCGACAGCACCGCGGCGACTAAATGGCAGCTCATGTTAGGACGTAACTCTTGCACTGCCTCTAGTTCAAAGCACGTACATGTTTTATCGAGGAGAAATGGAGGCTATGGTGCCGCGGTGTGCGTATTATGAGCGTCGTTAGTTGAAGTATTGTTACAGGCTGGAGCAAAGGTGGACAAAGCATGCCGATGATTCTAGAACATTTATATCCTTCGTTATAACACTCAGACAGCGCCTAACAAACGCTACACGCGCAACTGATGCTACACAATGACCATCGTCAACACTGCTCGTTCATTAGGTTCATGGCTATATTTACTTCGTCGGAGGAGCCGCCGTAGCCTTGCGGAAGCGTCCTTGCATCACCTCGGGGGCCCGGTTTCGATACGCACCTACCCTTCGCTTGGTAGGTGGCTTCGGATATTACAGCGCGTTCGCGGTTATCTGTGTTTTTTTTGTGTGTGTGTGTGTGTGCTTAGACATGATAATTCAATATCATGCTACGACCAAGGGTATGGCTTTGCTATTTTGAAGTTAAATGTACATTTTAGCAAGCCCCAGATTTACATGGGCTGTATAAAGTTCAAACACCTGTGGCCATACCCGAATACCACGGATCGAACATTAAGTGTATGAGCCAGACGTACTGCGGTGTTTTTAATCGCGACATACATGACTAGTACATCATGTCAGTAGCGCAAGAATAATCAGTGATGTTGGTAATGCGTTTGTACCCTACCATCTAAATTTTGGTGCATATCGGGTGAACGAGACGGCCAGAAGACCGAAACGTTGGCGGCTACAATAGATAGATAGATAGATAGATAGATAGATAGATAGATAGATAGATAGATAGATAGATAGATAGATAGATAGATAGATAGATAGATAGATAGATAGATAGATAGATAGGGTCATATGTGCTCAAGTTGACCAAAAAGTGCACCCCATTTCATATTTTTCACTGTACAGTGTCCCTAGCACATCGTCAGCATCGGATAAGAGGCAGATATGCGGAGATGGTAAAGGGTAGTGCGTCCTTACTGATTAAATACTGCAGTTGATGATGCAGTTGACCATAATGCAGTTGACCGTGCTTACACCGGGAAAGCTTCCTCAAGTACCTAGAAATGGGCCAAAGTTGGCATTACCTTCTCAGCGCCTTGAGAAAGTCTACATGCGAACGATGTGGAGGCCTTAGGAGCGTGGTCAATTTGGGCACGCCAGTGATACCATGAGTACTGACTTCTCAGTGATCCTGCTTAGAATTACTGACACCATCATGTGCTGTAGAGTAATAGCATTATATGGACTCCATGGCGGCTCTCTGTTAGGCGGCTTATCAATTCAAAATCCATCGTTGTCATCCTCTCCTTCCTTGCGCTCAACCAGCGATTGCTAGAGCTTCGTTTTCCATTGATAAACACGTCTTTCTTCGCTGTTGCCTTCGTCCTGACTGTGAGCGTCCGAAGCGGGCAAAAATGCCAGTGGTTGGCGATTGCTGAGCTTTAGCTGAGCTTGGTCGTAAGCTTGAGGTCGCAAGCCAACATTCAAAAAGCTAAGCTATCTCGGCGAAGCACATATTTGCAAGTCAGTGAGGTTACTGTATTCAGGAAAGCTGTTCGAATCTTCGGCATGATGTTGCCAACAAAATTGTTGGTTACCTAAATGGCATGAGTATACATACCTATGACACGATGCGGACATTGTGACTCGTTCCTCACTGAGTGAAATAAACCTGTTTTTTCCTACAGTATGAACAACCTTACACTGATATCGACCAATTGATTGCAATCACAGTCTTAACGCTTTGTACCGCGTGAGAACCTTTATATGCCATGCTTTATGCTTTACCTTTCATCACTTCAAAATAGCAGAAACACCGTCGTAAAAGTAACCTCTGCTCACCGGTCCTGTTCCGTTGTGTTCCAAACTATAGCTAGCCAAACGTAGTTCAGAGTTTAACTTTAAGAGGACTTACAGTAAAGTTCAACGCACATTACCCTAAGCCAACTCTGAGATGTGAAGCGGTGTGCAGTGAGGACGGAAGGAAGGTGAATGAGCGGGACAGAGGGGTAGGAGCGAGTAATAAGTAGGAATAAACGGCGGACGACACACGTGTGATTGAAACTGTCTTCTACGTGTTAGCTCCTGGTAGGAACACTACGTTTTGGTGCAGCCGACAGCGTTTGGAGACAACACATGTTGGCCACCATCTGTATTGACGGGCCGTCATCGGAGCCCCTGCTTCCACCCTATACCATGTGGGCGGTGAGATAGCAATGGGCATTCTTTGCCAACCCAGCTCCTTCAAACTAATTGACGTGGTACTGCAAGCCACTTCGATGAGCCGTGAAGCTTTTGCGCGAGCAATAGCGGTAAAAGTGAATCTGCAGGTCCAAACACTGACAAACTCAGTTTAAAACCTATTCGCCAAGGCTCCCTGAAGGACGAAAAGTCTTGCAAGTAGCTAAGCTTGTTTTCGATAAGTATAGATAAACAGCAGCAATGCGTGCTGCAAAGAACTGAAGCAATGAGAGCGTTGACCAACTCGTTTATCCAGAAAAGACCAGCGCCACATATCATTGAGTCAAATGATTTTTAGGAAGACTAGAAGGATGTTGAATAACGGACGTGCTTTTTGGAGTGCGCCTGAAGCAATGATATGTGAAGAAATGATGACTCAAAGATTTTGAATGTGCGCCGTTACTTGGGCGCCACTGCACGATGTACATCCTGTGGATAAAACGCCTCCGTGCTGGGAACTGTGGAAAAGAAGCTTTCTGGCGGCTTTCGAAGGTAACGCTGCAGAAAGATGCGATGCACCAATACGCTTCACATATGCACCTGGCTATTTGCTGGAGTACTGTCTTGTGGAGCACCGTCTTTTGTATTCTGCCGAACCGAATATCCCGTCATCTGCAGCTGTGGCCTCAAGCAATGGAAAGTTCTTCAATCAACATCGGTAGTCAGGTAAAGCTCAGCCACACAAGAGCATTTGATGATGTTATGCCATGTATAAGGACCACAGTGACATTTATTTTGCGAGGACCGCAATTTGGAAAACAAACGCATGATTGCTGCAAGTGCATTGACAATCTAAAGCCAGCTCCAACAACTGAGTGCAAGGACGAGTCTTTTGTACGTCCGCGTAATGTAAGTGCATGCGATCACGAGACCTAAGCAAAAAGTAGCACCAATACAATTTACCTGGTGTCCCTATCACGGTAGATGGCATTGAAGTGAGCGCCCTCGAGAGCAGTGGCTCTTCTGTCTCGATCATAAATTGGGGTAGAGTGGACGCCGCTCAGCTGCGTACTGGTAAAGGACGGCGCGTGCGAGCTTATGGTGGATATGTAAGCACACACAGCGTTTATATGACCCTATTGAATTTTAGGGAAAGTGAATCGCGAGCGATGTACTGGCACTTCCTGATGTAACCTTTTTTTTTGCGCCGCCCGGACATGAAAAGGTTAAGAAAAGATGTGTTAGGACGGCAAAGGGGTGGTTGAGGGAAACGCAGAACCAACGTATCCTACTAGTGCACGTGACGTAATACAAATGGATAACGACCAGGAGGGTATCAAAACCCTCCCTTCACAAAATCTCACGTTGCTCCGTTTGAGCTTGCTGAAAAAACTGATTCACTGCACTCCGTATAACATGCCCGTAGATAAAAAGGTGTGGGAGAGGAAGGAGTTGCAAGAAGTATTGGATGCAGGTATTATCCGCCCTTCTGAATCCCTATTTGCTTCTTCCATGACTATGGCTCGAAGAGAAGATGGAACATTCCGGCTCTGTACGAACCACTGAGCTCGTAGTTGTCAAACAGGATTGATACCTTAGCTAATGCCGAGGATCGACGAAATTATTGAAGAAACGGAGGGTTGCATTGTTTTACACGATTAGACCATTGGAAATTATTTTGGGAAGTTCGACTCAGTAAATAAATTCACAAGTACATCGCCTTTATAACACTGCAACTCCTTTGAGTACAATCGCCTGCCATTCGATTGGAGATATTCTCCTATGTGGTTGCATAAAATTATGACCGAGGTCCTGACATGTAATTTGGGTGTGTTCTGCAAAATGTACATCGATGTAGTCAAGGACAAGAGAAGAGCATCATGGTCATCTATATGAAGTTCTCCGTGCTCGCAGCCTGGCTAAACTCAGTCAGTTTTAAGAAAAGTGCTTTCTTCGAGATAAGGTTGTATTCCTAGGAAGGGCGTTCATCGGACATACTGAAATAAAAGCAATAAACAGGAGGTCATAACAAAGAAGTTTTAAGCTGGCGAAGCCTTATGATGTGCACTCTCTGCTTTTTCTTGGAATAGCAGGTAGCCTAAAGGCATTTGTCAAAGACAATGCGCTAAATACACTATATTTCACATGCTTAACGCAAAAAGAGACATCCTTCAAATGCAGCGATGAGTGCGAAGCTAGATAATGCGAACTGGTAAAGCTAATATCGTTCAGTTCCATCCTACAAATTGCAGACTTTTCTCTACCCCTTGTGTTGTACAATGACGCATCACACTACGCAACCGGTGTGCTTCTATACCAAAAGCCTTCCCTGCCAGCTGATCAACCGGAGCACTACGTTTTGGGGTACTACAGCTATATGCTCAAACTATTCGAAACTAATTATTCAACAACGAAAACGAAAGCGACATATGTTATGACAACCGACATATGTTGTGACAAACCTTCAGTACTCGCGACTGTCATTTAAGTTCTCCATTTCGACTTTGGAGAAATCAAGAAGAAGAGGAAGGAGTTGACAAAAGGAAGCTTTTCTGCTCTCCTTTGCCGAGTGTGCACGGATGGCTACAGAAAAACAGGAAAACAACGCGTACACAGCGTCATCAATCTATTGAAAGATCAGTGCTTCAACCACACCAAAACACTAGTCTACGACAAAGGTCCTGCTTTCCGGAGGGTCAAGCTAGCAATGTGGGCAAAGGACCAAGGAATATTAAACATTCTTGTTATCACTTTACAGCCAGTGCATTAGCAGAACGGGCATTCTAGACATCAAGCAATTTCTAAAAATGTATCCGGACAATGCAGGCGGCTGTAGGTGATCCCTTGAGGCCGTAGTGAAGCGTAAAGGCCTATCGTACGCCATGGGTTCGGGTTGCAGTCCTCACTTAGCAATGTCAGGGACAGCGCCCATACTTCCGGAAGATCGTGAAGTAGGACTCCTAGAGCATCTCATATTAATTGAAGTCAAGAAAACGGCCGAAGAACTAGAAGTCTACAGACGCCGGATGAAAAGCAATTTTCATAAGAGGTCCAACGGCGACATACCAAACATTCAGTCTGGAGAATATGTCCTTGTATAAAAATGCAGTTGTACCTTCAAACAATAAGCACTTTGGGTCCTTCCAGTTGTCAAGACAGCGTCATAGCACGGAATAAAAACGCTTGGTGTATTGGAGCCTCGGGTCAAAGACAGTGTTCCTTCATCGGCAACATAATGATGGCGGTTTGGCTTATAACATTCAAACGTACAAAGTACGTGAAGACAGCTGCGAGATCTAGAGAGCCTGCTCGGGTAAAATACTAGTTTATTTTGGCAAGACCATGCTACATTTGTCTATGTAGAACTCGCGTAAGAGCCCACACAAATGCATTTCTGGGAGTTCGTAAGCTATGAGGTGCAAGACATGAAAAAGAGAAAAAAACAGTTGACTGGAGAGAAATAAGGCATTCAATGTGTAAAAAATGTCATGTGCTAGGTTTGTACACTCATTCCTGCGTGCCTAGCCACCGCCTCCTTCCGGACAACTCGTTGAATCTCCTTTCTCAAAGGTCTTCGAAGAGAACTCTCGTATGATGCTACATTTTAGGAAATTCTGGAGCTTCAGTCTTTCTTTATTTCCCTGTATTTTGCTTCACACTTTACTCTATCACAGAACCCTCGTGTATAATTTTTCAAGGGGAACTAAATTTACTCCTACCAGAATGTGTGGGTACACATCGTCAATGGGCTGAAGATCATGTCGATTAATATCGACAGCGCGGGCTTAAAAAACTCTCCGAATGGTCAGATCGAGCACGTTTAGACAAAGCCGTAAGTTCGAGTTATTTAAAGGCTTCCATAATGGCTTTGTGACCCAGCGACTAATATTTTCTACACACACCAGGGACGTAATTTTTACATTCAGTCAGACAAAAATTATGCCCGCAAAACTCGCCCAACAAAATGGCCGTTCATGAACCAGATGGGAAACTACAAAGTTACATAAAATTCTATACTTAATTGTCTTTGAGAAAATTGAGAAAATCCTCCACGGCCACATAACTGTAGCTACGACAACGCCATATAAATAACATCACGGCCAAGTCGGTCTCACTTACCCTATATGCTTCATAATCATATATAACCCCTCGTTGCCGCTAGATGCGTTACTCAGCGTCGTCAGCACATGCTTCAGAATAATCCAACGTTTCTGCCTTCAGTAATCTTATGTTCTTCATCGTCAATTTGCCTAATCTTGTCGACCCAGTCAACACCAGGCGCGCCATCTTACCGAAATTTGTTTTGTACCTTCCAACGGTCTGGAAATTGACGACAGGGAATTTGTCGTAAGGACAGTAGTTAGTTCTGTGCCTGAAGAACACGTGCACCGCTGTAAAGTTCATCCAGTCGTCGTTACACTGTTCATACAAGACCCTGGAGACATCTTCGTGCACTCCAAACTCACAGGGAACCCTGTAGACGAGATGCGGCTTCGCACTTAGTATTTCTTCTGCGGGAAGTTGACCGGCGTTGTAATACCACAGGTCCGGTCTATAATTACGGTATGATTCGTAGTACAGTCGTAGAAACTCAGAATTTTTGTGGGCCACGATGACTTGGTTGCCGATGCTCATGCCTCCCGGCCAGCCTATAGCGGTTTCGTAGCGACGATACTTGTCCAGGCTCTTAATGACGTAGGAATCCATGTCAAGATATATCCCTCCGTATTTTCTGAGCACCCTGATGCGAACAATGTCGGACGCATGCTGGATCCAGCTGATTTTGATGCCGAAAATTGACAGCGGCCTCTCAACGTACCTGACAGTTAGCCGTGGTATGTCCTTGATGTGTACCCAGTGGGTGCTTCCTGTGGTCGCGCTGCAGTTATCGCAGTGAATCATCAGAGAGTCCGGTTTTTGCTGGAGCCAAGCTGCTCGAATAGTCACGACCTCGATGAACGTCAGGGGTCTATCTCCGAGTCTCACGAAATGCACGATGTTCGGCACGTACGCATCGCCGTAGTCTTGTACGGTTACATTAGGAATCGGCACGTCCCAACAATAAAATGGAGGAAACGGGTATCTTGGCCGTTTCAGGTGGACTATGGTGGAAATTATGATGATTGTCGCAACCACAAGTAGGTAAGAGAACTGTTTGCGCGTGAAGTACTTATTTCCGTAAAAGCAGAGCTTCATCTTTTATCGTGGTCTGGAAAACGCGCACTCTAGAGCCTGGGCACACTCCTGTATTCGTCTCAGTTGGGCGATCTTAAGATCAGTGGTATAAAAGCGAATCCTTGCACCTGCAATAACATGGATAGAAAAGCGACGATCAGTATATGAAGCAAGGAATGCGTGAGTTGTGATTGGGTGATAACGACTCTGGTTTTACGTTATACTAGTACCCTATTTTGAAAAAAAAAACACTAAGCACAACGGCAAGCCAGGTGTGATTTAATTTCTAGGGTTGTATGCAGTGTTTGCTCTGCCAAGAAAATTTTAGGTCAGCATTTCATGGCAGCTACTAAATTATTGATTTGAATAAAACGAGAGAACAGCTAAAGCTCAGAGGTATCAATGCGAAATATTATAAGTGTCCAGGAGCATGAAGCTACGCTGACTCACGAACACAGTAGTGGTTAACTTAAGGCTCGAAAGACTATGATGGGTATACATGCAGTACCATTATCTCCAATCGTGCCGGTCCAGTGCTACCTGCGGCAACATTATCTGCACGAATTAATTTCAAAGACGGAAACCTAGAACAATCCTTTCAAATGCATACTGTAGTGCTCACACCTTCTTAAAAGCTGTTTTTACCATTTAATATTGGTCAATATTTATGTTTTATATAGTAAATATCTTCAGTGTTTCACTAATTGCTAACGTGTTAATCATCAATGTGCATCAATGTGCACCAATGTACCTCCTCAGGTAAACCCCATGATCAACAGTTTCTTTCGCGCAGAACATGGCGCTATTGTTTTCTCTATTTTTAGCTAAAACGGGAGGCCGTGAAAGTGAAGTGATATGAGCAGTGCGCGGACGCACACTGCCACTCAAGCGCTCACCATAGACACTTGACAGCAAGGTCCTCCGACCGGGGGGCGCGGTTACAATGCCGTCCGCCGCTCTGCTTCGCCCTCAGCACTTTGGTTCACCACCGTTTACAAACCGCAAAGCTCCCTTGCCAAGGACATGAGCGGCAGCGAACGCCGTCGCCACCAATTTAGGTCACTCTAACGAGCCCTTAACACAGTGCGCTGTTGAATAGCGACCATGTGTGGTAGCATATTCCCTTCTACAAGTACTCAAGACTGCGAATGCTCATAACGGATTTAGTTTTCTAGCATCGGCTTCTCGATGCATACTATGCAATAGCAGCGGAAGCGCTATCGTGGTCGCATTTAGCGCAGTAGCGGCTTTATTCGAGATTTATGTGAGAGGCCTTGGCCCTGCAGTGGGCGTACACAGGCTTCTACTGCTGCCAATGATGATAAGGTTCGTGATTAATCTATAATTTCAATCGCTTGCGAGCAATACAACAGACGGATGTGGCCACATTGCCACATCGGTCTGTTATGTTGGTCGCGCTTAATTTTGCCTAGAAGCGAGGAACAGCCGTCACTGCGAGTTCGATGCTGCATACCCGCTGATGGCTTAACCGTAGCTGCGACTAAAGGAATTGATGGATATCTAACTTCGTGGTTCTTATCACCAATTTCAACCGAACGAGTGGTTTAGATTGATAACCCACTGTCAAAAGGAAGGGGCGCCAAACGCGGCGCGACCGTGATGGCGAGGCGCCTGGAGCGAAACGCTATGAGCAGTAATGGTCCGTTACCGCAAGAGCCGACGATCCGGTGGTGAATTTCCAAGGGGCAGCTTTCACGACATTTTTCTTAGACGAAGTTTGTTTGCAGGCGACTCTATTCCTCTAGGCTGCTGAGCGTCGTATTCTTGTTCTTCAATTGTTTCAATTGTCTGCATATGTTTCGCCCAAAGACAGGGCGAGGACTTCGCTCACATCTTCGCTTATCTCATACATGGGCGATCCGAAAACATTTTTGTGCACACAACGCGCAGCTGCGCTAGTTCTACTGCGTCACCGTCGGAGTGATCTGAGGCACGCGGGACGACATTGACGTCTTTGGAAATCGCACGCGGGGATTCTACGTACGAAACGCCAGCAGTTTAATTCCCGGTTGTGCACTGCTGGTGATCCAAACGAGTGACGCGGCTCGATGCTCAGTATTCAAGGTTCCGTTAGGTTTAAGCACTTCAACCCTTATTGTCTCATTAATTCCTTATAAGCCTTCACACTCCGACATTCCACAGAACTCAAGGAAATACCAGGGACACTAACGCACGCTGCAAAACAGGTGAATGGAGCCTACACCGCATTACTTACCTGAATTTCTTTTATTCCTTTGCCGGTAGACGGAACCTACACCGTGTAACTCATCTCTATTTATTCCTTCGGTTGTGAGTGCTAAATCCCGGTGCAATAGTTGCGGGTACTACATAAACTACATTGCACGGTGACTGACACAGGCACTGAAATCACTCACTGTGATTAAAGTATGCTCTCGTTTCCACTGAGTACCACAAAGACAGGGCTGCGTGTCCTCAGTGCGAAGCGATCTAGCAGCCATGCGCTCGCACTATCGCGTTTGATTCTCTGATATCGCTGGCACCAGCTGTATTCACCTAGTAAGACCTAGTATATATATATATATATATATATATATATATATATATATATATATATATATATATATATATATATATATATATATATATAGTGAAATACTGGGCACCAGCTATTCACGTAGTAAGACGCCGGAACTGGTTTGAAGGAGGGCGTACTTAACGATGCGTAGGCAACCATCTCTACCCTGTGAACTTTGTCATAGCAATGTTTGAGATGTCGACATGGGGGAAGAGGGGCAGGGCAGAACTTCTAAGTTGCCAAATTTTTCAATTCATTACAAATGAGGCCGGTCGAAAAGCCTCAGTGGAATAGGCTACATTGTGGTACCGCGGCGCCGCAAAATTTTGGAAGCCCTTGAACAAAATAAAAGTGGCGATGATTTCTGGATGTACATTTTGTAGCTGCCGCTGTGTGCATCCGCTCGCCTGCAGTTCGTCATGTTGAAATGTGAAAGGATTCCCCTGTAGATAACGGAAACAGGCGCACTTGCTATCGACCCGCACTGGTGTTGTCCCCCTGGTCCACCGGCGTCGCACGTCCACATTTACAACCTAGAACGCCAGCCACGAAACCACAGGGCTGGGCGGTGAAGCGGAGTGATCCCGGAAGATCCACCGCCGCCCACGTTAGGGTGAGCCCACACGCACTCTCAAATATATGTTTGTTGTTGTTGTTTTTGTTGTTGTTTTGTGGTGTTTTACGTCCCAAAACCAGTTCTGATTATGAGAGACGCCGTAGTGGAGGTCTCCGGAAATTTCGACCACCTGGGCTTCTTTAACGCGCACTGACATCGCACAGCACACGGGCCTCAACATTTCGCCTCCATCGAAATGCAGCCGCCGCGGCCGGGATTCGATCCCGCGACCCTCGGATCAGCAGCCGAGTACCTTAGCCACTAGACCACCGTGGCGGGGCAATATATATATATATATATATATATATATATATATATATATATATATATATATGAGACGTAGCACGTCAGTAATGTTTCATTTATTTGTCGACGTTTCCGTCAGAGCCTGACCTTTCAGAAAGGTCAGGCGCTGACCGAAACGTCGACAAATAAATTAAACATAACTGAAGTGTCTCATATTTTGATTGATGCGGCAGCCGAAGCTGTCTACTTCGCCAAACTATATCTATATATATATATATATATATATATATATATATATATATATATATTCTCGACACTGCACGGCATTGACTTACTTGTCGGAAACCGTTTTAGGAGGTGCTTTCCGCCGTTGTTGTTTTGCTGTATAGCTACGATGCTCGGTGCCTTGCTGCGCTCGATGTTCATCAAATCTATAGAATGCGCGTACGACCTGCGTTCCTTCAACCCTGCCTATCGCGTCATTCAGCAGATGCGAGAAATTCTTACGCAAAAGCTGCCCTTTAGAGCGCAGGAACGGCGTCTCACTCGCTTTCGTACTCTGACGTTTAACCTTTTCGCCAATCCTGGGTAAATCTCCTCGACACAGCTGCAGACTCACAGCATTCCCTGCGGACATATCCCGAACCTCATTCATGCATATCCTTGATTTTTACATTAATTTGCGCTACAGAAGAAATCTCGGGACAGAATGTCGAGGGCACATTGGGTTTGATGGGTGTACATGCTTAGTACGGAATTACCTATTGCGACTCTTGAAGCTTGTTACTAAGCCTTGACCAATGTCATGCGAAGATATTTTTAACTGAAATTTACTGCTCGATATAGAAAACTTATGAAAAGAAGTGCGCATTACACTTTGGCTAAAATTGATCGGTAAATACATTTTACAGAGTGTACATACATGAGAGTGTACGTGCTTTGTTCGTAAATTGTCATCATTACTTGCTGTTCAGCCTAATCACTTACTTCGCCACAGTGTTAACATCCAATGAAACTGTTTAAGTCATCATGAGGCCGAATGACTTTTTATGGAGTGAAATTGTGTGCGTCTCCACAGAGCGGCTTCCTTCCCACCACTGCACCAATTTACACGGAGTCAGCCGCAGAACTTTTTGCTATGCAGGAAGCTTTGCGGTTTGTGTCCTGCTAACCGCATAAATTCACGCATAAATTCACGCTGCTTTCCGACGCAAAATGTGCATTTAAAGCAACCGATTCGTGTTCCCGAAGAGACCAACATGTGTTTGTTTTAGAGGTCGCGTGCGCGTTTAATTTCACGCAGAGGAATGGTCACTCATATTAGAGTAGGTACCTGGACACTGTGCCTTAGATGGCTACAGGCTTGCTTACGCTGAAGCACGGAGCAAATACCACACTCTCGAAATGTGCTAAACTCTGTTGAGATCGCGCATGACAGATCACGCGGCAATTCACTGGCCTCAGCAACACCACTGCGAAAATGATTACAAGAAGTCGACCCTGATAGGAGTTCCCGCCTTCTAGGTAAAATCGACCGCATGCATGCCAGCATGTTTCAGCGGATTCTTCTGGTCGTCGCCTTTATTCGACGCTGCGCTCACTTCATTGGTCGTGGAGATACCTCGAGCTGTGAACACTGCGAATTATGCGAATCATAACAGCACTTATTTAACGACGGTACTCTGTACGGGTCTCAACAAAAGAAGTTGGATTCTACGCTAGCAGGCACAGGAAGGGGAACATTAAGTGAAAAAAAGTGTTTTGCCCGTAATGTCCGATAAGACAGCTTCTGCAACTGCTACTAAGGCAGTTCCCCATTTCCTGAAGAATACCGGGCATGCCACACTTTAGGCGAGGCAGTGAGTTGGGAATGTAGGTACGCCTCGCTTCTTCCTGCATCATCATCATACCCGATGCTATATCTTTTTCTCTTTCCCTTTCCCGCCGGTGCAGAGTAGCAGGCCAGGGTTAACTAACTCAGGCCAACCTCTCTACCTTCCAGTAAATTATCTCCGTCTCTCTCTACACGGGGTCTTTGGAATCTGCTTCAGATTCTCAGGCGCATTCAGGATGGCCGTGGCTTATTTCTCTCTACACGGGGTCTTTGGAATCTGCTTCAGATTCTCAGGCGCAATCAGGATGGCCGTGGCTTATTTCCGGTATAATTTGAGCCGATAAGGGGCCTGCTCAGACGGGAGCATGTGCCTTACCAGACAGGGTATCTACGGACTATGAGCAGAAGGGGAACCCACGAAACGAGGAAGGCGAGGGAGCTTAGCCACCGATTGGCTAACCTGTGAAGGTGAAAAGGGGTAAAGGGGATAAAGGACATCCGAAAGTAGACAAACTTAAAAATCAAAAGAAAACTAGGTGGGGTTGCCAAGTTGGCACAAGGCTAGCGAAGCGGATGGGCACTTCTCTGGTCCGAGTCTGTCTCCGTCACACCCGCATTTCATCGCGGTCTGAGCCTACGGGAAATGCCTCGGAAGCACTGCTTCTCAAAGTTTGGCACCAACCTCAGCGTAAAGACGTTCGCGTCGAACAACAGACGGTGGCAGACGTCGCACGTGTGTTCTCGGCTTGACGCCGTCCCACCCTTTTGCTATACTACATTATGCGCATGTGCACACTTCGTGCCATGAGAGGATATGTGCTCTCGCGCTGCGATGGTATGCACAAACGCACAGCTTTGCCAGACGCTGTGGTGCTGCTGACGATGATGACGCTTCTTCACATTTGGCATCTATTCGCTTGGGGGATTAGTCAACACACAGGCGGATTTGAGTTTAATTTACAAATTTACACTACCCGAAAGGTTTATACGTGCTTTGATGGGAATTTGAACGTAATCTTTTGATACGAAATAGCTTAATAAAGATATGACAATCAATGAATGGTACACAGAATAATGGAATAAGTAATTAGGATCTATTTACTGAACAAGCGATTCGATTAGAATCCGTAATGAACTTCTGTATAGCAAGGCATATATTCCTATTCGTGTGTCCCATCACGGAAGACCCGAATGAAAGAAGTACAGTGCCTGATAATGGGATGCTCAGATTTCGCAATGCCATTTTTGTAGTGCTTTTCCTAAGGGATGTAAAGCATCTGCATTCCAGCAAAAAAGTGTTTAATTGTCTCTATCTGTGCACCAGACGATTCGACGCACACTGCATTTGTCTTCTTTTTCTTCCACTTGAACACGTGCGCCCGCCGGCTTCAGTTTTACCGGTAACCAGTAGTGGTCTGGGGCCATATGCGCAAGAAAGAAGCGCGCGTCCGAACACCGCATATTGGGCATTGCATAGAAGTGCACATCCACTCTTGGTGACCAGAGCTAACGATGATGATAGTTTTCTGGCACTAGCAAGCACTTTTGATAGTCAGAAATGGATCTCCAGAAAGGAATGCATCCGCACCTGTGGGACATGAGTTAATGATGATGATAATTTTGTGATACACCACACAATTTATCAGAGCCTGAAATGCTTCGCTTTTTAAAAAATGCCACGGTGCTTGAAGTCTCACCGTCAGAAAGCGCAAGAACGCGTTTAGTGCTTCCGTGCTGGCAGTGGCCCGACTAGTGTCCCAAGACTCGCCCCTCCGACAAAGGGCGCCTGTCCAGACTCTAGAGCAGCCATAAGTTCTTTTCTGGTGGCATTGAAAGGGGGGACAATCACATAGAGTACGGGAAATCGTTTCGTGACAGCCACAGTTCTCGCATATACGGACCTTTGCCATTCCAACACGATCGGTCATTCGTGAAGGCCACTCCAAGCCACAGGTGACTCAGAAATTTTTCCTACGCTTGATGGTTTCATGAGGTCAGGCGGAACAGAAAGACCGGATGCAAGCTGTGGAGACGAGAATTGCGGACTACAGGCGAATTTAACTCCGTACGGCTGAGGAGCGTGCTACGGATAAAGGACTTGCAAGCAGATCGGGCTACTTTATCGGCAAGGTACACAATTTTATCCGCAGTAGCTCAATTGGCAGAGCAGCGGACGCGTTATCCGATGGTTGTGGGTTTCGTCGTCTCCGATGACTGTTCTGGTTCTTTTTTCGTCCACTTTAATCCGTTTACATTAATCGCTTTACAGGCAGTAACTACACTACAGCTAAGAACTACAAAATAATTTCCGATGTCCATTCCTTAGCATCATCGTATATTAGCTTCATGAGGTTGCGCCTAAGTATAAAAGAAAGCTGCTGTTCTTCCCCTTTCGTTACGATAAGGGTAGAATTATATAGGACAGTAGAATGCAAGTGAATACTGTATTGCGATTTGTATTGATTACTTTATTCTTGTACCGTATATCTTGAATACCGTGTAGTTTTGGTGTAATACATTGATTTATGTCATCAGACGCAAGATACTGCCCAGTTACTGTACCTACCTTGCAGTTCGACTGCTAATCTCGGCTCAGGTTGATATTCATCGCCTTTGAGCGAGTGTAGTGCTTTCGTAAGGATAACAAAGGTTGACTGAAGGAAAGTTATTGCTTTCCTGAATACAGCACTCATTGGATAAATCGCAGCCGCAGCAATACACATAAGGTAGGAAAGGGCCGTGTAAAGGACATTGCTTTCACGCACGTTAGATACAAACACCGAAATGGGCATATGCAGGTGATTTTGAGGACGCTCTGCGTGGACTTGGGACTTGGTGACGAAGCCTCACTGCAAGGCTCACAGATTGTGTGGCACCATGTAAAACAAACTACCATTTAAGGCCTTCGATCAACAAACGCAGCGCGTGGCGGCCAGTATCTATTAATCATCGAGCCTCGCTGCCGCACTGCCGCAGCAGAACTCCTTTTCTCGGAAGCGTTTCCTCTGTACATTAACTGAAACCAATGGCTGCTTCTAACCAATGGCGTTTCTTCTAAGCTACGCGATTCAATTTTCAAGAAGCTTCTTGACGTGCAATTAAGTCTACGGGCAGAGACCAGTATTCATCGCCTACCTCCGGCAGCGAGTGGTAGCCTGTACTGCCACTAATGTAATATCACGCTTTGAGGTGTCGAAATAACAACAGAATCGGGTGAACCTCTCCGCTTTATCAGAAACGCCAACCATGAGGCGCATTCAAAACCTTTTTTCAGTTGTCCGCGCTGCCCTAGCAGACGGTGCGGTCGCGTGGTCCTTCATATCACGCCCGGCCGAGTGGAGTGTCGACTTTTTCAGCGTTTATCCTCGTGGTCAATGGCACTGAGGCGTGCGCGCCTTACGAGTGTACTTATCATTTTTCACATATACAACAGTACCTGATGGTTATATAGATTACTTTGCAGTAAATATTACCAGTTTGTGTGCTCTCCGTAACGCTTGAACTCGGAAACACAATAAGGAATCGAAAACGCGTTGCCTTATACCTAATGCATTGGCGAACACTCTAGGAACAATTCAATAAGCACTGCATTTGTTGCACTCGTACGAGCCTGAGAGTTTCAGATCAGCTTTATTCAACCCTGGTAGAATTCTAAACAATGCTGCATATACAGCTGTTTGTTTCCTGCCTCCGGTGATATTGGTTCCGAGAATGGTCTTTATGTATCAGTAGTTCGGGAATACGAAATTCGTGGTTGCTTCGCTCACGTTCATTTTTCCCATATGTGTGTAGCGCTTTAGATATCTTATGTGAAGTACGGGCGCAGTGCACTCATGTTATTTTTACGTCAGAATAAAATACACAGCACCGTCTCGTGGAACAGACTATCCATGGGAAGCACATTCCGTCGCTGCAATGGGAGGCACCATATAGCTTTTGAGATCGTTCATTTTATTCGGAACTACAATTTCCATATACCAACTCCTAGGTTTCAATGTGTTTTAGGTAATTGCACTTTGTTTCGTTGTAGACATACAACTTTCCTCTTATATGACTACAGCTCTCGTTGTACGCGTGCTCGCAGAGTTTTTGCATTGTAGTCTCTGTACCGTTTTGTATCCATAGTGCACACGCTGGCCTTCCTGATTCTGTAAAACAAAGACAATAATAAATCCCATATGTAGACATACGAAACTATTTCGAAGCACGTTTTTATATTAGGTTACGCATTAACATCAATAGAACTCAACATGCACGCCGACTGGAAAGAAGCAGAAAACAGTAATTCTATGACATCTGCTTCACGCGAGACCATATGCCCACGTTCTCAATTCGCTACTCTTTGTCACTGCACTACTATCTTGGAACATACCTCATCAAGCGATATAAAAATATATAAAATTACTTTTTACGAAGCTCAGCGAACTTATTTCACGGCAGGCGGCAGCCCAGACGTAGGCGTCCGGCGTGAACTCTCGCACTGAGTCGGCTTCCCGGCCTTCTTTGACGGTACAAATTTTTCGTCTTCTAATGCAGAGTTGATCGCAATCTCATCGCAGCACGCGCTGCGTTTCGAGGCTGCCGCCTCAAGGTTCGGAAACGTTTACTTTTTTTTTTCTTTATATTTCCTATTATGACTACAGATCGCGCTTCGTATAGAAAGCACAGGAATCTACCACTTGTAACTGACTAATATTCGCCGACCGAACCAAAAGCAGGGACGACACTCGAAGAGACGTCCCAGACATGCATGAGCACTTACGGTAGACAAAATAAGTTCTAATGAGTACCCAGACGATTTTCACCCCGTCAATCTTCTTGAAGGCACCCTGTGATGCATCGACACTCGAAGTGAGTATGTTGGTGAGATTAAAATTTCTTTTCATGTACACTCATCTGCTCAATCTTGGCTAACGGCGTGCTATACGAAAGGATTTCATGGTAGAGTTTGTCACGGAATCGCAGGACCAAGGCACAGTGCCTTAGGAAGAGCACAACGGGAAAGCGCGCTTACATCCTGGTGTCTTTCGTGACACCATTATGCGCCAGATGACACTACTGTTGCCGACGCAGCCCTTCCTGCTCACCTCTAACTTAAAATCTTCTCATGGCATTGAAACATAAAACATCGTCGCGTCCGAGGCGCTAAGGTTTAACATCCGCTTCCGATGCGGTAGGTACAGGGTTCAAATCACCGTGCCGGCCGGACACCCACCGGTTTAAAAGCGGGTGGAGGTGTACACATCATGAGCTCAGTTGTATACGTGTACTTATCTGGAAAGGTGATCCCATAAGGATGTGGCAAGTCCCCTTGGCACCGCTTACGCGCCACCGCTTTGTTGAAGTAGTTGAGCGTCCGCCGCTGCTGTGATAGGCAGGGAGGCATCTGCCGGGTTTTTACCGGCATAATTGGACTAAATCATTCCTAAGTCAATAGATCTTGGCTGACAGGCAGATGCAGTGTTTACACATTTTTCCGAGGCACCGGACACTATTGTTCACTGCTTCACAAGCTTAGCACGACCCTTTAAAATGGTAAACTTGTTGGTTGGATAGCTAACATTTTCTCTGACTGCTCTGAGTATGCTTCCTATAGCACTCCCGATTACGATAATGCTAATTTTTTCCGATGTTCCCTACGGGACTCTTCTTGGCCCTCTTCCTTTCATGTGCTTTGCACTAATTACTTACCGCAGAATGTAACTGCCAACGTACGTATTTAGGACGACAATTGAGTGCTATACCATAAATATAACCTGCCTTAACATTGCGATGTGCGCGCAAAAGAGTGCGCCCTAGAGGGGCTGACAAAGGCGCCGATGACGACGACGACGAGGCTGGAGCACGCGCAAGGTTGCGCGAGCGGAGGAGCGTTTAAAAGAAGTGGGAGAAGACAGAGAAGAGACGGACTACAGCGCTCGACACAGTCGGGTGCCCGGGCCCGAGTGTCGAGCTTGTCTGCCAGCGGTCCACGAGTTGGAGCTCCGGGCTTCACGTGGCCGTCTGTATGTCCTCCCCGTCACCTCTACTGCTCCAAGGCTACAGCGGCAGGCCGCATCCTTCAAGCCATCGCTAGTCTCGTCGGTCTCCGGCACGCTCTTCAGCAGGCAACGCTACCTCGGTTCCCTCCAGTCGCCCGTCCCGCCGGACGGTGAACCTGTGTCCGCCGAGAATATTCGACTGTTACTAGGGGCGCTGATGAGTTTGTTTTGTTGTTTTGCTTTTCCGCTCTGCTCAGTGTGCGTGTGTGTGTAGTGCGCGTCTCCTTCTTCTGTCTATATAAATTGTCATCTGGAACGCGCAAACAGCCTCGTCTCTTCGATGGGAACGCCCGCGTTCCCAGCAGCAATATCTCTCTTTTCCAACCTATCATGACAAACATAATTTATGCCTAACAATATTTTTCACACGTGCGCTCTTGGCATGAGCCTTTGCAAACGAATATTAATTTCACGAAAACGTTGTGTAGATCATACATAAGGCTACTGCGACCTTACATTTTCTAATACTCCTCTAATGACCACGTCCTTCTAAATATAAAGGAATAGAAATGTGCAGTACACATTCTCACTCGCAACGTGTCTTGGGAGAAACTCGTCCAAACAATATGCAAAAAGTCATTGAAAAGCTCAGTTATCTCATACGGACCCTTCGCGTGGCTCCGCAGGATATGGAGCTGCTGAGGTATAAAACGCTCATCCACACAATTCATGAGCACGCCTCTGCTGTATTCGAGAATTCAGACTTTGCAGAAAATTGATATTGGCTAGTATGAGTCCTCACAATCTAGGGCTATTCGCTTCGTAAGTCGCACACGTCACAGGTATTTTTTACCGTCCTCTACCCATTAGCGTTTCAACATTGGTCCTTTGTCAACACGTCGCCGCACTGAATGTTTAAGTTACCTACATATCTGATTAGTCCGTCACGCCTGAAATCTCTAGATAAATATATTAAGTTCACTGATCCGTCCTGCAGTCGTAGCTTTCACAAACTATATATTTCAACATTTCAAACTAGAACTGACATCCTGAAACACAGCTATTTTCCCTTCACTATTGAACACTGGAATTTTCTACCAGGAAGCGTTCGAGAGTTACGCTTCGTGACTTTTTGCCTGCATAGATGTGCCATGCATGTTCAGGTTCCTTCGATGGTAGCAGCCGGGTTGTATTATTTAAAAATAAATAAATAAATAGCAGCTCGAGGCAAAAAGGGGCGAATTTGGGCCGGTCCATTATGCCAGAATGAGCGCAAGCTGTTGTCGCTGAAGTGCACTAAGCTACAGCGCCGAATGTGGCCAATAATGGCACGGTACGTCAAAGCCGCTAATTTTTAACGGTTACATGTGGAAACCGAAATCTCGTAACGAAGGAGCGCCCAAGCACTCTGTACAGACGGTTAAATAGCAAAGCTGAAACATGCGGTTTCGGTGTTTAGAAGTGGGTTAATCCCAACGGTGTATTGAAGCCTTTATCAATTATATAGCTCCAATCCACGCTGGTGGAGGTGGTTGAACCGAGAAGCTGTAAAGTACACGCACAACGCCTATTACTGCGGCGTCGCTTGAGTTTTACATGCATTTTAACGGTACGCATACGCCACCCTTATTGTACGAGAGCTGTTCGGTTTTGCCTACGACGCTGCAGAACAGGTCGGTTTTGTTGTTTTCGTCGAGCAGTATATTCACGCTGTTCTTCTGGCATATTTACTTTGCGTAGTCTATATACCCATGGCAGCCTGCAATAAAATGAATGAGTTGCCAGACCGGTCTCTTCTCTAGCAACCGGCCCAGCCGCCGCTAAAATCACGGACACCGAACGCGTTCGACGCGACCGCGGGGAAGCGCGCTCACGTCGGTGTCGGGAGCAGCTGTGCGCGTCCACTATGGCCTGCTTCACTGCTCCTTTCTACTTCGTGTCTGCCATGCTGCATGACGCTATACTGACGACGCTGTCAATGGCGTGCGCGATGGGGGCGACGTAAAGAGGGGCGTAACTGGCGGCGCACCCAATGGAGCAGTTTCTAGAAACATGACACAAACGTATTTTGGTTTCGCCTAGACATACACTGTTTAGCTGTAAAATGTGCTTTCAAATCCATCAGTATGGTTGTCAATATTTTCTATCGCACTTGTATATTGAAAAAGTCCTATTTATTACCATCTCCCGAAATCCTCGGTACCTTCATGAGCAAAAGCAGGTAGAGGTATATTGCACTCTCTCTGTTGCCTTTTGTTACTAGTAGTTCGGATGTTAAGGAATGTATCCTGTAAAGCGCTTCTCAATGAAGCATGGTTCAACTTCACTTAGCATATGTTGATTGCCTCCTTATATATAAAATTGCTCTCTTATTTCATATGTGACTGCTTTACCCAAGAGCCCTGCAGGAAGTGCCCTAGAGTAGCTCTGCATATGAGTTAATTTTTGTTCCTCTATACCAAAAACTAACACA
>JABSTT010004177.1:0-24377 GCA_013339685.2 Hyalomma asiaticum | reverse complement strand
GTTAGATGCTATAGACCCCTCTCTGTGGTAGATGAGACACCACTGCAAAATAATGTAGGCAGTGCTTCGTGATGCAAGAGCAAAAGGCAGCCAGAAGCACCAGCAGGTGTCATGACAAGTAAGAAAAGATGCATTCAATCAGGGACATAGCCAGAATTTTATTTCTGAGATGGGGGGTCGGAGCCACCTTTCTGTATGTGCGTATGTGTGTTCTTATGTGCATGCATATATACGCATATACAAACTTAAAAAGTTTCAGGGCGCCGGGGAGGGGGGGGGGTACCCTCCAACCCCCCTCTGGATACACCTGTGCAGTCAATAATGATGACATGATGTAACATTGGCTGTGCATAGGCTTCAAAGCTGCATGGGATTCAGACGCACATCACGACAATATTTTCCTCAAATGAAAACAATCTTCTGTGTGTTTTCTTAAGGAGGATAAATGAGTGCATTTTAAAAAATAATGTTCAATTGATTCGTCTTCGCACAACTGCGCTCTCCTTCGTCTTCCCTCTACTCGAGATCGGTGCCTGTAGTGGGGAGCTCCTTCTCGAAATTTGCTCCGCGGTGGGCACTTTGCTTGGTGTCAATATCTTTCTGTACCTCTTAGGTTATTCTTTATCTTTACACCCAATTTGATTAAACGTGTGCACAACTCAGAAATATCGGTGGGTTCCATGTCTGTTCTTAAGAAAACCGGAATAATCTTGAGCACGATCACTGAGTGACGTTCTCCTATGCCGATATGAACTTTTCTTTAACGTGTTCATATTCAACACTGAATATTGCAGGAAAGATTTCTAAAATACTTTATGGGTCGTTACGCGCATATAGGAGATTTTCTCTTTTTATTCTATTAGATATTCAGGAATCCTTGCAGCAGCACCTCAAAATATATCTTCTGAAAATTCCGCTAGATTTTGCGATAACATGTGCACGTTCCGAAACATTAATATCTCCTCTTGCGTCTTCGAATTTTGTTGTCCTCAATTTATGTTCTTCTTTCTTTCTGATATGTGGTTTCACATACTAATGTGACGAGAGAAGGAGGAAAGCCTGACGATCTTAATCTTGCTATCAGATTTCAAAAACTTTTCTTATGCTCACACCGCGCCTACTGTGTCTTTCCCATTGTGTGCACACAGTCCTCTTTAATATTATAACAGTATGTGGACACCTTTGTAATAAAAGCAGAGGGGATGCGGTTTCTTTTAATTTTCGTGCTGATCCGCACCGCCACAATATAACAAAAATTATTGACGCTTGCACTAGTAGCGCGAGGCTAGCGAAGCAAGGAAGCTGATAGGCACTTCGCTGGTCCGGTTATGTCTCCAGCGCAGACCCTTTTGATAATGCTTCGAGGCTTCTGGAAAAGCCTCGTGAAGTGCTGCGAGGCCCAACTGAGATGGTGGCGGACATGGAGGACTGAACCAGAGATGGTGGTGGACATGGCGCTCGTGAACTCGGCTTGACGTGGTCCCACACCTATGGAACCCCTGCAACAATGATCTACCACCAATGCCTTTGGAAACATAGCTTTATCAACATTTCCAGCAGGCAGGAGAAGAGGCAGCTTGGAGGCGTGAACACGCGATAACTGCAAAAGATGTGGTGTGTGCTTTTGGTACAGGACGTGAGGAACGTGTTAGGACACAAAGCGTGAGTCTAGCAGGAGGACCGGAATGGGGCCTTAGTTCCTTTGGAACTAATAACTTTCACTTTCTCTCTCTCTCTCTCTCTATGAGCTGTCTGGACGCCACGAGAGGGTGCACGCTGCCGTGGCACGAAGCTATGGCGTAACGCATAGCTTTGCGAGGCCCTGCGCACACTGCCTTTTTATTCTGCTATCACTTTAAACACGCGCTCCCAACAGCCACATTTTTGCCACTGCAGTAGTTGGCGGACGGCAATAGCGCTAAAGAAGAGGAACGCGAGTATGAACCCCGCACACAGCGCCCTACAGAGAAGTGCAAGCGCACTCTTGGGGAGCTGAACTAATGATGTTCATAGCTCCCGATTTGACCAAGGACATGCAGCTGTCAGACTAAACAGCTTCTTTCTTGTGTAACCTAAACTCGGCAAATTGGTTTGTGCATCTGCCTGCCAGCCTGTTTGTATGTTGTTAAGATCGGCGTGGGCCCCCCCATGGATGTGGTGGAGGGAGGCTGCTGGTGGTGGCCGTTGGATCTTCCTTTCGGGGAAAATGACCGTGGGGAGCGCGTATGCTTGCGTTCTCACGGATCTACATCCCTGGGCTGCCGTCTCGAGGAGACGAGTGCATTGTTTGACGCGGCAGCGACAGCCTTGTTCACCAGCCCGCGGGAAGCTCCCGGAATCCGCCTGGACCGTCGGTGTGTCGTGCGGTGCGTGTGTGCGCGTTTCTGTCGCCTTTCTGGCAAGAACTTCGCGGCCGCACCGACAGGGGTGCATCAGCGCACCGGCCGACTGTGAGCACTGCTGCCAGCGGGTGGCCTATGGCTTCCCCAGTGTGAGAAACGGCAGCATTCGTCAAAAGGACGGGGCCGGGAAGAGTGCTTTTATTTGTGCTGCTGTTGTTCTTCAACAAGCCTCTTCTCCGAACCGTACCTTCTCCGGATTTCAGCATCGGCTGCCACCCGGGTCACGTCATACCTTGCTACCGAGAAGCAGCGAAGGCGGGGCGTGACCTCCTCTCTTCGAGGGCGGAGACAACGTCGTCATTGGACTCTTTTGTACATAGTGATGTATATAATACGAGCGCAGACAAGCGCAGAGCACTCCTCATCATCATGTAAAATAAAACATCATCTCTCTTCTTCCTCTTCTGAATCGTCATCGTCTCCGTGTCAACTCCGCACTCCGGCATCCTTCCCTTGGAGTCGGGATGGGTCAAACGTCGACCTAGTAGCGTGGATCCTAGGACCGGCGGCCCGACTCCTGCAACTCCCACCAGGATCCCAACATTTGGATGGCAGCGGATGGGATGAACCTGGTGACATGGCGCTGCATTTGCGGGTGAGCGTTTGGTTTTTGCTTTGAGGTTTACCAGGCTTCAAATTCTGGGTTAACAATTTGAATTCCTGGGCGTGTGGGTGTGCGTTCAGATGCATAGTGCGAGGTTTTAAGCATCTGTTCGCAAGAAAACCTTCGTTTTAAGCAGTGGCCATGGACCTAAGTAGGTTGCGAGAGGCAGAGTTGTTGCAGTTGTGTGACGAGTTGGCACTCGAGTGGGAAGAGTCGATGACGAAATGTGAGCTACTAAAATTAATAGAGAAAAGTGGTAGCAGCGAGGAAGACATTGAATTCGCTTGGGGTCTTGTTCAGGAAAATCTGAAAGAGGAGGAAGCCAAAAGAGCATACGAGAAAGAGAGGGAGGAAGCAAAGAAACTGTATGAAAAAGAGAAGAAAGAAAGGGAGAGGAAATTGTTGGAGCTCAAAATTGAGAGGGATCGGTTAACGGTTCGAGGAGGAATTAGCGGAACTCCTGAGAGAGCAAGCGTAAAGCGTAAGGAAAGTAAAGTGCGGGAAGCCTTGTTCAGGCGTATTGGTGTCTCCGTTAAGGATGAGAAAAAGAAAGAGGTGCTTGAGATGGCGGAAGATTGTGAGGCGTCCGCTGACGTCGCGTGCACGTTTCAAGCACAGGAAACAGTTGATTACAACTGTAAACAGCGCGGCCAAGTAGCCAGTAGCTGTAAGCGAGAGAAAGACTATGAGGAGAGCGAGACAGCTTCCAGAAGCTGTAAAACGGAGTGCTCTTATCATAGCGAGGCAGCTTCTAAGGATTGTGGTCTAGTTGCGGAAGAAAGGGAAAACATCGGTAAAGGCAAGGTGTCCGGAAGTGACAAAAGTGAGGGCATTGTGCTGGAGGAGGCGAAATACTCTAAAGATACCGATACATTTTTGAGAGAATTTCAGCCGCAGCAGACAGATGTTAGTTGCAACTGTGAGGAACGGGGCCAAGTGGCCAGAAGCTGTAGTAAAGTGGAGTCTCAGTGTTGTGAAGGAGGTGTCCAGAAAATGAGTGACGAAAGTGTAGAGGCTTCCACGAATGGTCAGACCTTGGAGGGCAATGCATGCGACGCACTTTGTAGCAGCGAGCGGCAGTACAAAGAACTGCCTGAAACTAATTCAGGAGAAATAGCAGAGTGCGAGCCAGGTGTAAATGTGGCTTTGAACAGTGCTACAGATGTCCTTGAAGAAGGAGATATCCTTTCCGCGAATTGTGAAGCGATCGATTCTTTGATGGAAAAGGACGAGGCAATCGTAGGGGCATCCGAAGAGTTTGAATACCCGAAGCTAAGTTCAGTGGAAAGTTCAAGCGCGGCGGGTGTCCGTAAACACCGCCGAAAAAGAAAAAAGCGTGCTCGAGCAGCACCGCGGAAGCGCTTGAAGGAACCAGCGAGGGAGCGCGCGAGACAGAGGGCAAGCCCAGCTCGCGGCAGGGGGGAATGCTCTTTGTCCCGTTCGGTAAGGCGAACTAGAAAGAGGCACGTTCTCAGTAAACGGATGCGGCCCCTCCGACGAAGAGGAAAAGTGATGTTCTGGAAGAGAATAGCGGGTCGAAGTGGCTTGGTCAGTAACAGGCACCCTGCACGGCCAAATGCACTGGCTAGATTTTGTTTGCGATGCCAGCCGTGTCTAATTGGTAAGACTGCAGTTGAGCGTCCCGCGACAGTGCGCAGAAAGCGAGATAGACCGACCTTCCAGCTATGCTTCAGGTTAGCCCGTCAGAGGACAGAAAGAAAGCGGCCGCGAAGCCGAATCAAGCATGACAGCAGAACACGTGGAACAGCTTGCGGTGTGCGTCTATGGCGAGCGAGAAAGCCGTCGGGACCGAGACCCCATAGGGTTCGAATCAAAGGAATTCGGGTATGGGGAAGGGGGAGCGGTCCGTTGTGGTTATTTCACAAGCGCATGCAAGAGTGTAGCTCTTTTTAAGAAACGACTTGAGTTAATTCATTGTAGGTTCTTGAGACAGTTTTAAGAAAAAGGAGCAGTATAGTAGTACTGAATTCAGATCAGGCTGTAGTAAACGCACTTATTGAGGTTAATTTCCGAGGAAAGCTTCATACTGCGAAACCAACGTTTGTGAATTTAGTAGCTTGCATGATTGACAGGAAATGGTGTACTGTGTATTACACTCTGCGTAAATAAAGGCGCATTTCAGAGCTCGTTCTAGAGTAAAGCCAAATCAGTTTTATGAGAATTTTGGCTTCAGTGGTGCAGTCTTGTCGTGTACTTTTGATACTTTGTTTACAGCGCTTGAGCAGTGCCATATTTTTTCTTGTTACTTTCATGTTTACGGCATTGAAGGTTATTTTGGAGTAAGCGTTGGCTGCTGTAGCGGTTAGTGCGCGCCGTTACGTGAAGATGGTCGAAGGGACAACGCGTCAGTTAAGTGTACGGTCACTTTGAGGTACTGTGAGAACCGTGTCATGTTGAAGCGCTGAAGAGAGGAATAGCGTTATTGAATCAGTAAGCGGTAAACTAGGCGATGTTGTTGGTAGGCTGCACTTAGAGGGGTTTTGTTTACGTAGAGCTCGTTGCAGTTGTGAAGGAGTACATTACTTTGAGGAAATGTTCATGACACTGTAGGTGGTGTCGGTTGTCGAGTTGCGTGAAATGCCAGCAGTGCATTTAAGGTTGTTTCTTTAGTAAGTTGTTGGTTGAACACTTAATGTCTAATTTTGGAGAGTGGGCTTCGGGCACCACAGACTAGTTAGGCTTATCAGCGTGAGTGAGTTTTTGTAAACTTAGTTTTGAAGTGAGTTTTGTTTCAGTTGAAGTTCTTATCCTAAGTGTTTATTTGAAGGTTAAGAATGTTACGTTTTACTTCAATACGATGTGAGTGACCGAGGATCGGGCGTTATTTTCAAGTTAAATAAGGAGAGCACGAAGAACATTCCATTTCTTTTGAATGTAGTAAGCTAGTTGACAGTGTGAGAGGAGGTGTATAGTGCGTTTGAAAAG
Source organism: Hyalomma asiaticum (assembly GCA_013339685.2). NCBI lineage: Eukaryota > Metazoa > Arthropoda > Arachnida > Ixodida > Ixodidae > Hyalomma > Hyalomma asiaticum. Next base: position 18,425 of record JABSTT010004177.1, on the reverse strand, counting down.
TAACGTGTATGCTTGGTATGGGTGGCACAGAGAATTGCCAGTTGCGTGCACGAAGCGGATCTTGCTCTCGAGATTGATCGCTGTCCGCTTATCGGGTTAGGCGAAAGGCTTCAAAAGAATGGAAGCTTGCTCCGATGGATTCCGATCCTCCAAGAATGCTTTACCGCTCGGTATGGGAAATGAAACGTCAGTGAAGGTGCTGGCGGACTCAATAGGCGAGTTTGAATTTTAAGTGGGTGCCATCATTGTTAAACATTTGCCTGACAAATTTTGTAGAACCAATTCTTGGGTAGTTCTGGAGTGGGAACTCTTCCGTAGCTGCCCCGGTTTGTCTTGAGCAAAACTTTGCGAGGGAAGATGGTTACTTGCTTAAAAGGAGTCCGAAATTTTTTGGGGGAGTGCTTTAATGAGGTTTTGATAAGCCTGGTGGATCTGAAGCAGATTCTGAATGCCTGCGCGTGGTGTAGTGTTGTGGCGCTTGGATTGTTCTGGCTGCGGTTCGTCCTTGCGGGATGTTCGAGCCGCATGCCCACAATTTTCATCAAGCCCTAGATCTCTCTCATGGACAGCAATTGCGTTCCTGGCCATTCGAGAGTTTCCTGGCGCCGGAGGGACTGTTAAGATCGGCGTGGGCCCCCCATGGATGTGGTGGAGGGAGGCTGCTGGTGGTGGCCGTTGGATCTTCCTTTCGGGGAAAATGACCGTGGGGAGCGCGTATGCTTGCGTTCTCACGGATCTACATCCCTGGGCTGCCGTCTCGAGGAGACGAGTGCATTGTTTGACGCGGCAGCGACAGCCTTGTTCACCAGCCCGCGGGAAGCTCCCGGAATCCGCCTGGACCGTCGGTGTGTCGTGCGGTCCGTGTGTGCGCGTTTCTGTCGCCTTTCTGGCAAGAACTTCGCGGCCGCACCGACAGGGGTGCATCAGCGCACCGGCCGACTGTGAGCACTGCTGCCAGCGGGTGGCCTATGGCTTCCCCAGTGTGAGAAACGGCAGCATTCGTCAAAAGGACGGGGCCGGGAAGAGTGCTTTTATTTGTGCTGCTGTTGTTCTTCAACAAGCCTCTTCTCCGAACCGTACCTTCTCCGGATTTCAGCATCGGCTGCCACCCGGGTCACGTCATACCTTGCTACCGAGAAGCAGCGAAGGCGGGGCGTGACCTCCTCTCTTCGAGGGCGGAGACAACGTCGTCATTGGACTCTTTTGTACATAGTGATGTATATAATACGAGCGCAGACAAGCGCAGAGCACTCCTCATCATCATGTAAAATAAAACATCATCTCTCTTCTTCCTCTTCTGAATCGTCATCGTCTCCGTGTCAACTCCGCACTCCGGCATCCTTCCCTTGGAGTCGGGATGGGTCAAACGTCGGCCTTGTAGCGGTGGATCCTAGGACCGACGGCCCGACTCCTGCATCCCCACCAGGACCCCAATAATGTCTACCTCTCTGCCTGTCTGCCTGCCTGCCTGTCTGTCTGTCTGTCTGTCTGTCTGTCTGTCTGTCTGTCTGTCTGTCCACATCCTATATTTTTTACAGTGCCTGGGAAAGAAACAGACGCACAATGAGAACCTGCCGTCGGTCCAAAGTATGGTTTTTATCGCTCCCTACCGCCGCCGAAGTAGCATCAACGCCGCCCAATCGCTTGTGTAAAAGGCAGGACGTCGCTGACCAGCCGCGATTAAATTGTTGCCTTGTTCATACATTCGTTATCACCTAAGTGCAAGAAACCCTTTGTACTCAAGGGCGCTGATGAACTCGTCGCATTGGGCAATCGAACTATTTTAGAAGTACATGTGCAGTTGGCCCTATCGCGGGTTGTTGCGGTCGAATATTGTTTTGCTGAGCGCCTGAGCCGATATGAGAGCGCACCGCAGTTGAAATCGAACGCGCGGAAAACTCCCCTGTTACCGTTTACTCTTTTGAGGGCAAATTTACAAGCAGCGCTTGCTCGCCACTAATGCAGAAAGTATGCGCATAGAGAAAGCCGCTATGATGTATACTCGTGTAGCCGACTACATTCAGGCGCGCGTGCGCGCGATAAGCACTGGGTAATGCAGTTAGACATCATCAACGGCTACACGTAATTTCGCGTTCACTACACAATTTTTTGATAATCAAGTTGTGGCCGTCGACAGAAAGTCACAGCGGGTGCGAGGAACTGAGTTGTTCAGTGTTATTCCAGGAGAATGACGAACTGTGGAGAATAAACATACATGGATGGCACACGCACAAGCTTTGGGCGTGTGTCTTCCATGCGTCTATTTATACAGCGCTGTTTTTAATTTTCATGTTAACGAACGCGTGAAGAGATCAATCTTTGTAAGTTAAGTCATTCACCTTTTCAAAAATTGAAGTACTTAAACCATTACAGTTCAACCACGTACACAAAAACTGCGCGTTCTCTCGTGCGCTTCTGGTGAAGCGTTGGTGCGGCTCTTAGCGCTCGTTGAGTGTTCGTTCGTAGCACGGTCTCGTTTCGTGAGGCATGCCATGCATCCCTCGATTCTTTAATTATTCTGCAAACGTAGCATCAATGCCGCCCTATCGCTTGTGCAAAAGTAAGGAAGTGGCTGACCGGACCCATTAAGTTGTTGCCTTGTTCATACATTCGTTTTCACTTATCAAAACCTCTTGTTGGGCGAGTTGGTACATTCTTGAAACGTAAAGGCACCGGCGCAACCATGCGACACAAGAAGCGCTCGTGTGTCCGCGTCTCTCTTATTGCGTCGCGTGGTTGCGCCGGTGCCTGTAGGTTTCAAGTGTGCAAACGTGAAGGGTATTCCGGAAAGACAGACGGGATTGCACCTCTCTTGAGCCGCCGCTTTTTCTCCTTCTGTGAAGTCTTCTTTTCTCAAATGGCGTAAGCACTTCGAAGCTCTATAAAGTAATGTGTTATCCGGACTTCTTACTGAAAGCTACATTTCCTGTACGCCAACGGTGGTGCAATTTCATGCAACAAGAGCACGCGAGTATTTTTTCTTCATTCTCTTCTATACAGACACTGACCCAAAGCTCTGACACCAGCACAAAGACAATGACAGAAAACTGTAGGCCTGCGCAAAACGTGCTTTCAAATGCATGAAAAATGAACAACCCAAGAAAGACATCCAATAATAACCAATTATGGTAAGCGGCCAAAGACATCCAATGATGTTAAGCGGCCAGACTACCTGTGGAAATGGGACCTGGAGAAGCCTTAGGACAAAACGAATGCTATCAAAAACGGACAAAAGCGCGATTGTGCGAAATTCGCAGTGCGCCGGCAGTCCCTCGCCAGCTTTCTGGATTATTGTCGCCTAGCGCCGCAAGACGGCATCTGCGAACCGCGGCTACGTGGTCTAGCAACACGTGAGGAGAGCGTTTCATTATTCTCCGAGGCACTGAAAAAATAGTTGAAGCGATGGTCTTTTTGTCACTCGATTCAACTCCCTGGCCAAAGCTGATTACACCGTGCAGTCAAAACCAACCGAGCTACTAACACTCGTCGCACGTGTCATGCACGTCAACTCACACACCGCAGAGGAATCCTCATGGTTAGTTTAAACAAAATATCGTTACGAGTAAACGGGAGCGTCATGAACCGCAGCATCCAGGTAATAAGAATAAATTTTGGAATAATTTTCGCACTTACAATGGAAAACCAATGCGGTGGAAGTTCTCTCTCGGAGATGCAACGCGTTGAAAACAAACCGACAGTATCCGGGGTTTTGTAGGCGGCTTGACGCAGAAAATAATAAAAGTTTCACCAAAGATAGGGCAAGAGAAGGCCGAGCGTGGGAAATCTGAATTCTGATGCAGGAAATCTGATGCAGGAAAACCTCCATTGCTGCCATCGTGAAAGAAGTGAGAGTGGAGGGAGAAGGGAGGGTCATACATCAGAGAGGTGCCAGAGGACTGTTCTTTCGATATCATTTGCAGTGAAGCCAGCAGATGTCCGTCTCTTGCATATTCTTGTGCCACTTAGCAGGTCACGTCCCATGTCGTGATTACAGCACCTTGCCATGCAATCTTCGTCACCTTCTGCTTTCGTCCGTTCGCGATGTAATAAATTGGCAAAGAGAAATTCTTCAAATATTTTAATTATGAAGCTCGAGCGACATCGAATGAAATAAATATTTTCCTGGGTTAGTCAGCTTCATGCGTGTTAGGCTCTACGTAAGAAGTACATGATAATCGAGATATGCGTGACTTCTGGATGGAGGAGTTTGAGTAATTACTGCTATTTGGTCAACAAAAAGGATGCTATCCTGTTGAGAGGTGCTCCCTTAAGGGATGCTTTCCTGCATCCCTTAAGGGAGCACCGCTGAGCATCCGTGGGGCTGGGGGAACGTGAATAGGGGAAGATAGGAGCGAAATGTCGTATGTCTTGCAGGATACAGAAATTTTGGCTACTCGAGCTCTTGTAATGTACACTGGCACTGAACAAGGGCGTGCGGTATTTTTTTTCATTTTGCGTCGAAATTTTTGCCAACATGGCGAGTTGTTCGGGGGCCCGTCTATTGTTGGTAGAGCCCTCACAGAAATAAATCTCCACCGCTTTTTTTATTTTTCACATTCTAAAGCGGCAAAAGGGGTATTCGTACTGTTTGCCTTGAATGTAGGCTAGAGTGGTCATGTCCGCACTGTTTGTGTCAGGCATTCCAGAATCTGACAAGTGGACGTTCTTCGCGCTGCGTACTCACACATAGTTCAATAGCGAGATGGAGGGGGCATCTTTGGATATGCAAAACGCGCAGAAACACAGGTGTACCAGTCGCATAAATTGTGTCATGGATTCCGCTGCTCATATAGGACGCGTATGGGTGGCAACTGCTTTCAAGCGCGCGCCATAAGACCTCGCGCCACATGATCCATGTTCTTAAGCAGATGTGCCAGAAAAGGCCGCACGGTGGTGCCCTATAAAATGTAGAAATGAAGTCCCTAGATTTCTCGCTCTTTTCTAGGAACTTTACCTGGAGCATGGGTGCCTCCATGTACGCTGTTGTGTACAGGGTGACGACACATCCGGCCGTGCCGTCATATTCTGTTAAGGACACGCCGAGGAAGGAGATATGGCAGACACACCGAATTTAGCGGCGGAATCTGCTCAGTATAAGTCGTGTTACATTCGCCCTTTTACGCGTGCGTCTGTTATTAATACATCACTACAGAACCGACGGCATCCGCGACAGGTTCTTCGACACAATACGGCGTTGCGGAGGTCAGTGGGTATCACTACCCTCCTTCCGGGAAAAACAGTGCTGACATCGTGGCACCCCAGCTCGATATAGAGTTACCCTATATGGCCCTGTGCGGTATATGGAGTAACTCTATAGCTGAAACGAGAAGGCAGGTAAGGCGAGGACTTTTTTGCAACGCGGGCCCTAAGGAAGGTGTAGGCAGTTACCCGACGCGTCTGGCGCTTCCACAGGGCCTGCGGCGGAGTCGGGGTGACGGCGTCAGCTGAGCGTCCAAGAAAGGCAGTTGATTTTGAATGTCTATTTGAAACTATCTGCTTGTTATACATGCATGTTCGCTTTCCCATCGCAAAGTTGCGGAATTTGTGTTAACGTCGTTTCCTTCCTACCCCTGGCATGCACCTTTGTGAGACCCGCGGTTTCAGCGCTTTCTTATCATATCCGGTCAGTCAGGGACGGAACGCGCTATATCTGGTAGCGAGTAAATCCACTGATAAGTAAAGCGGCATTTGTTCCTTGTGTTGTTCACTAAGCGATGCGCTCTTCACGGCTCACGAACCCCCTCAGCGAATGTGGAGGGCTTCAACCATGACCTCAAGTAGTGTCACCCACACACCCAAAAGACACACTCGAAAGACAACGCAATAAGAAAAAACGCATTTTCCGCTCTGCAAGGGCAGCCGGCACTCAAGAACGTTGGAATGCTTATCAGACCGTGACTACTGAATACAAACAAGCCCTCAAACATGCCAAGGATTCATTTCTCAATACTACATTACCATCTCTTCTAATTACTAACCTTAAGCAATTTTGGAATGTAGTCAACAAGAGAGAAACTTCCGCTATCACCCTTAAAGATGTAAACAATCACCTAATCAAACTTGATGAATCCGCAAATGTTCTAAACTCTGTATTTGTTTCTGCTTTTTCAAAAAATGTGAGTTCCGCAACTCCCACCTACGCAGACACTGATTTCTTAACAATGGACACCATTGTCTTTGACACCGTTGGCATAGAAAAAATAATACAAAACCTAAAAGTTTCATCATCGTGTGGCGTTGAGGACATAAATTCTAAGTTTTTAATTAGTACTAAAGTGTACAGTGCCATAATTCTCACCAATATATTTCAGCAATCGCTTCAGACAGGTTGCATTCCGGAAGACTGGAAGGTAGGGAAGGTGATTCCCTTGCACAAGTCTGGGGATAGGCATTCTCCATATAATTATCGACCCATTTCACTCACGTGCATTTCATGTAAGATTATGGAAGATGTTATTTGCTCTCATCTCGCATCTTTTCTACAGTCAAATGTCTTTTTTACAAATCATCAGCATGGATTTCGCAAGTCATTTTCATGTGAAACACAACTTTTGACATTCACACATGACTTAAACACCATCTTTTACGGGGGTTCCATTGTCGACTGCATATTCCTAGACTTCTCAAAAGCGTTTGACAAGGTTTCTCATCAACTCCTTCTTTTAAAACTCAGTAAACTTAACATTGATCCTAACGTTCTTCAATGGCTGCACTCTTTTCTCACTGATCGTTGCCAATTTGTCACTCTAAATAACACCTCCTCCATCACTTCTGCAGTTGAATCAGGCGTGCCTCAAGGCTCTGTACTGGGACCCGTGCTTTTTCTCATCTATATAAACAATTTACGTGATAATCTATGTTCATCAATTAACCTGTTCGCTGATGACTGCGTTATATACCGCGTTATTAGAGAGTAATAGCTGAGCGGCTCAGCGGGCCAGCGGGCCCAGCGAACGAGCGGAGTCGCCAACTGCGCATGCGAGGCCCGCTGGGACATCCAGCGTGTTCACGGAGCGCGCCGCTCGCCCGCTCATTTCGTCTCTTCAGCGGAGCGTATGCAGCGGGCCAGCGCGCGAGCAAGATGGCAGCCCCCAACACAAGCGGCGGCGGCATGTCGTCATGTCATGCAGCAAAAACGAAGATGTGTTTCCACATAACACCTGTGATCTAATGAAAAATTACTTTTGCGATATACTTTTCGCAGTAACTTCAATTTATTCGACAGATAAAAACCTCTGCTCGATCGACAGTAACTCCAACATTGTTCAAAAGGTGGCGCAGCGGTAAGTTCCGCTGAAAGAAGCGGCGCGTCGCTCAGCTATTACTCTTCATCATGCGGTCCGCTGTCCCCTCCGCTCCATCGCTGGGCCCGCTGGCCCGCTGAGCCGCTCAACTATTACTCCCTATTAACTGTGACTCGGACGTTGTTCTTCTTCAGTCTGATATAAACCGGGTTCGTGACTTTACTAACACGTGGAACATGGAATTAAACACTAACAAATGCAAGCACTTGCGCGTTTCTCGTCGCAATACAAGACTGCCCTCTTATCATCTTAATAATACTAACCTAGAACCTGTGTCCTGTTATAAATATATAGGTGTACTCATCTCTTCTGATCTTACCTGGAAGATGCATGTAGATCATTTAACCAATAACGCTAATCGCACGCTGGGCTTTATACGCCGTAATTTTTATCTTTCTGCCAGTCCTGTAAAATTACTTCTTTATAAATCATTAGTCCGTTCCAGACTGGAATATGCTGCATCTGTTTGGGATCCCAGTCAAGAAACGCTCACTCATCGGCTTGAATCCATCCAGAATCGGGCTGCTCGTTTCATTCTTTCTAACTATCATCGCACCTCCAGCGTCACTTCCATGAAAACAACTTTATCATTACCTCTGCTTTCACAACGTAGGAAAATATCTCGCCTCTGCCTGTTCCACAAGGTATATTATGACAATCCGGTTCTTAAGAATAAATTGATAACCCCTTCTTCTTATGTATCCGCCCGCATCGACCATCGTCATAAGGTTGGTACTCCCACATGCCACACCAATCATTTTTTCAATTCATTCATCCCCCGTACGTCAGCAAGTTGGAATCACCTTCCCCGATCTGTCGTCGAGATTGCTGATAACTCTAAGTTTAAGGTTGATGTAACTAACGTGTTGTTGTCATAATGGTATTATTTTTAGGATTATAGCATTTCCATTCTTGGGTATTTCTTTTTTTGCTCTCCCTTCTTTTTTTTTACACGTCTATATCTTGACAAATATCGCTGCAACGATGTATTCTTTGGTTTATAGGCACGTGCTTGAGCTTGGATGTTATTTCGTTTGCGTTGATTCCTTTCCGTAATAGACACTGTTATGCTTTGCATTTATTAATTACCTGTTTTTTTTTTCTTTTACTATGCACTATCTATTGTTGGTTTCCTTCATTGTATCTATGTAACCCCCAAAATTAGTGCTTTTTTCTGTACGTTTTATTCAGATTGTAACCCACTCCCCTCTGTAATGCCCTCGGGCCCTGAGGGTACTGAACTGAATAAATAGATAAATAAATAAACAAAAATCCCCAATTCAAATATTGTGTCTTCCAGGCACCGAGTATACAGTGATGTCTTTTCCGCTGTGATGCTGTCCAAATTTTACCTAGCGTATGATGCGGCAGCAGAGCGAAATATGTATGTATAAAGGACATGACACGTTATTTACAAAAATTTTGACATGAGGATTGCGTGTACAACCTAAAATTTTCGGGAGACCATACGTCGGCTCATCCTGTCCATGCATTGATCATTGCTCTGGATTTGCATGAGCTAAAGTTAATATAGATTTTGAGCATATTGCGGGTTATCTTAAATATTTTAGGAACCAATTCGAATTCACTGAGATGAGTTATCTGGAAGATGTACAGGTGTTCTTGTGAAAGGGACCACTCATTGCTTTCCATATCAAAAAATTACAAATAAAACCTCTTAATTATGCATTTATTGCCTTGTTTACGCCGAAATTACCTTTAGGTGCGGCATGGTAATCCTTCACACAGCATCTGGCAAGCACAAAGTGCATGCCCTAAGTGTTTTCGTATGCACGTGCACGGCACAAAGAGCACCTCGGCTCTTAATTACAATTAACTTTGTAGTGGCTCTTACTCGATACCTTTACCGGGTACGCATATTGAATAGAAACTTCCAAGGAGTGTTCCCCTCGTTCTTTTTATTTTAAATTGTGTACCACTGCGTCACACGAAGAGCGTGAGGCGCGTATACTATAGTTCTCTGATGACTTCATTTACTGCTCGCAAAAGGATATTGTTAGGAATGTCTTAACGGTTACGCGTTACTCTAGCCACATGGTAAGCCTGAAAATGCATGAAACATTGAAAAAGTCACCTTGTTTGCCAGATGCTCGTTCGTAAACGACTCTGCCCGTAGGTTCTCCTATCTGGGAATTTGGTAAACCATGGGTTACCCTTCTAGACAACAAATATTTTATCGAACCGAAACCTGGAGTCAATCAACAATAAAACTTGCGAATGTGCAAGGCATGACCTCCCAAAATCCGTGGAAACATAGGCAGCTACACTAAGGAGAAAACGCGACTAGGCCATTTACATTTCTTGGATCGATGTCATTGCTCTAGCTAGCATATGCGCGATTCATGGTTTTTAACAATGTCTATATCAATCGAACCTCGTCTGTGCACCCAAGAAATTTGAAAACAGCTTTAACCAGTTTCCGAGTTTTACACATCCCAATTCTCCGAAGCAAAATATTCAAAGGGCCCATTTCATTTACTCTATACTTCTCTGTGCATTCATCAGCCAGCAGAGGTGACGAAGTTTTGACGTTAGGAGTTCAACGAAACAGTATATTTTTCCCTTGTTGCTCTATATTCATCAAGTCAGTCCTCTGCTTCATCTCTAGGGTCGCCTGTTCAGCTAGTCATCCAGGGTCAAACAGTTGATGACATGAATTTCATGCAGTCCTAAATTTCTATCGAAAAAAGCAGATCTCCAAGACGCCGTTCGTTTAGGAAGCATCGCGGTACCCAACAAGAAGACTTGGCCAGTTGGCCATCTTATTTAGGTAGACGTGGATGTGATTGAGACTTCTGCGTGATATGTGGTGAAGAAAATGAAAGGTTAATACTTATTGCGCTCTGGGTGGTCTTGTGTGGATATAATCACGTAGGATTAAGTTGAGCGTTATAAGTTTTGTTCCGAACAGTGAGTCACGGAGAAAACACAGAGCACGTGGTGTGCACGACACCCGTCCTAGGTCACTGCCCTTGTTATCAACATAAAACAATCTTCATTGTTCTAACCCGCAGTGAGCCAAGTGCAAGGTCGAAGCTCCATTAAGCGCTGTGCATGGAAAAATTTTGAGATAGGCATACACGCATCTTGGCTTTTTTTTAGTTTTTTTGCCACTCATAACGACCAAGTGTCATGTTCATGTCGTTTATTGTTGTTCTAGAGTTCTGGAAATGTCTCGTAAATGTCGACCTCCTCTCTGGAATTTCAGTTTTGTTCGCAAGCGCGCACTCCTGTGTTTGTTTCCAGTTCATAGAAATGAAACGCTTTTTGACACGTTAATCGCGAAAGGCACATTTTCCACCTACCTCGCAAGCAGTTGCCACTACATAATCATGCTACAAACACAGTCAAACGTAACTATTATTGCCTGGAATTTCTAGATGTGCCTTTTCCAATATGTATGTGAAGTAGATTACCTTGACATTCGTATTATTCTCACGTACGGCTGAATACGGCGACACCACAATTCCACGGCGGGTTTCAATGCAAGGTGCTTGAATCCGGACCCGTTATAATGGCAGCATGATCACACTTAGCGTGGATACCCTAATCAACTATATTTTTGAAACGGTCTTCATATTGCGTGCGTATTCCGGGGAAAATTCCATCCTTAAAGTTGATCAGATAATGACGCCGACAAACCTGCATTCAACCAGCTGTCTCCAATATTAACAAATCTTATGTTTATATCCCCTCCTGCAAGCATTTTTCAGGAAGTGGCTAAACATCATCACTTATCATTATAGAATTCGTTTTTTTTTTCCTCAAAACTTAGTACGTCTTTGTCTAAAAGACCTAAGTTGTAACATGGTAAGAATTATGGGTGTCCTTTAAGCCATATTGCTTATGGGTTCGTGTTGGAGCTGCTTTGCCTATGTTCTCCAGTGTTATGCACAACCTTCGTTGATATTTCGGGTCATGCCTGGCAGGAGAAATACGACAATTATGTTTCCGGTGGCTAAATGTCAGCTTCTTTATCAGTTCAGTGCGGCCTGTGATAGAAGTAGGATCTGGACACTGGGGAATGTCTGACGACATTTCTGTGTTTTCCCTCTAGGCAATGGGTGAACGTCCAGATGAATGCTATTCCCTGTCCCCTTTTGAGGTAATCACAGCGATTAACTTGAATTATAGACGGGTAATTCATTTCCAGGGCTAAGAAAAGAAACGAAAATGGAAGAAAGACGGGAGGTAGAACGCTGGTTTTTCGAATCATTTTTATTGCAGAACGGAACAGCTATTCAGATATTTGCGCGCGCGCTAACACCTCAGATCAACTAGTGAGGCGCATGCATGATGCCACGTATTACAAAATGGCAGAGCCATGAGAGCCTATTTCTTTGGCTTAAAGTGCAATAGAAGGCATGCTAATGCATATGCCACTTTCTGGGTTATGTGCACCCTCTCTCTCTCTCTCTCTCTCTGTCTGTCTCTCTCTCTCTCTCTCTCTTCCTCTTTCCTCTCACCTTTCAATCTCCCCCGTCCTCTTCCCCTCGTGCAGGGTAGCATACCGGTTGTCCTTCACTGGGTAACCTCCCTGCCTTTCCCTCTCTACTATATCCTTACTCCTGGGTTATTCCAAAACGCCACATAAATGACATGGCATTTCTCAGCTTTTTATCTGGCCATCAGCAGTGCCGTCTCAGTTATGAAGCGGGGTCACTGATCCTCTGAAGAACATAAAGTATTCCTCATTGTTTCAATCCGCACACGGCAAAGTGCAAGGTCGCAGCTCCGTTAGGGCCTGTGCATGGAAAAATTGTGACGCAGGCATATATGCATCTTGGTTTTTTTTTTGTCGTTTTCTTGCTTTCTCGCCTCTCATAACGACGAAGCGTCGCGCTATCATGGATCGCTATTGTTCGCGAGTTATGAAGATTTCTCGTGAAGTTCGGCGTCCTTTACTGCATCTCCATATCGCTTCTGAGGCCTAACACATGCGTTTCTCCAGTTGAGAGAAATGAAACACTTTAAGACCTTAATTGCGAAAATCACAATTTGCACGTCGATCACAAAAGACAGCAACACTTTAGATATACTACAAGCTGTAGTCAAGCATGATGATCATTCCTTCAATTTTTATGCATATGCATTTTGCAACGTGTATGTGAGGCGGATCGGCTTAATATTCATACGAGACTCACATAAGGACGACTACGGCGGTACCGCGGCTTGACCGTCGGCTTCAATGCATGAGCTTTGTTGTTATGTGGGGTTTTAACGTCCCAAAACCAGCTCTGATTATGAGAGACGCCGTAGTGGAGGGCTCCGGAAATTTCGACCACGTGGGGTTCTTTAACGTGCACTGGCCTCAACATTTCGCCTCCATAGAAATGCAGCCGCCGCGGCCGGGATTCGATCCCGCGACCCTCGGATCCGCAGCCGACTACCATAGCCACTAGACCACCATGGCGGGGCTATGCAAGAGCTTTAACACAGAGTTCTTATAGCAGCAGCGTGATTAGATGGAGTTAAGATGGATACCCTAATGAACATTTTATGAAATGACCCCAACGTTGTTAATTCTGTGAAGAATTTTCTTTGAAATGTTCGTTATGCAACCATGCTAACGATTCTGAATTTATCAGCTGTCTGCTATGTTAAAAAAATTTACTTTGCTACCACCTCGCACATGTGACGCGGCTGAAGAGGCGGCTGAAAGTTATCAGTTTTCGTTAGCTTTTCTGTTAGCTTTCGCTTCGTGTATTTTTTCTTTGTTCTCTAGCTCCTAAACTCGGCATGTCTGTCTAAAGGACCTGAGTGGGAAGATTTTACGCATTGCGGATGCTCTGTAAGCCTTTATTATTAAGCGTTTGTTTTGGTGGAGCTGATTAGCGCATTCTGCCCCGTGTTAGACATAACGTTCGTTTATATCTGGGGCCATGGACGGCGGGAGAAACCAAAAGATCACAATTCCGGTGCCATCAAGAGATCCTTTTTATTAGTTGAGCCTCGTCTGTGACTGAAAGAGGATTTGAATATATGGTAAATTTGTGGTCCCTTCTCAGTCTTTTTCGTCTTGTAAAATGATTGAACATCTCAGGAGACAGTGTTCGCCCGTCCCAAAATACAAGTAACGGCTTTTGGTGGTGTATTTGTGCATATGACACGTTTTGCTCGGTCATATAAAGTGAGGCAGGTTTGCTACCGCTGTAATTAGACCGCACCCCTGCCATGGGCACTGCTAGGATTCGTGTTGATTTTAAGGCAATTTCAAACATTTTCTGAAATAAGCATGAAAATTTCTGTCCTAATGAAGAAGTGCGCCCTCGAGAGATAAGTAGCTGGATCACCACCGCTACACAAGTGTAGCGTGAACTGAGCATTGCAGCTCTGACTGTTGACACGGCCCCTCGGGAACTCCGTTGGACATCCAACTCCCATATGGACCTTCCCTTCAAGGGAGTCGAGATGGGGTTGCGGTCGTGTTACACGACACAGTGCAAGTTTTCAAAGGGAGCCGGAAGGGGCAGAAGCAGCGCTGCTGCGCTTAAAATCCAGGTGCAACTTTTTGCATATATCGTAGCTTTTATGTAGTGCATAAGTAGTATTTTACACGCACTGTGTAATGTAAACAAAGAGGAGCAATAAAGTTTGCTATGTTGATAACAATACTTATATTGTCGAAGTCTACCGAAGCTGAGGAAGATGCTGGCCACACTGTGCTCTTTTTTTGTACGTGTGGTTCGGTGTGTGTGTGTTTTGCCGTCCGTGGACGTTTTTGAGCTCTTCCATATGCACTGTAGTTGCGTTAGAAACATGGGATTGATCCTGTGCTCTGAAAGACAGGACGGGATCGAGATCAGGATCGTGTTGACAAGTTGAGTGACGAAGCCAACGAACACAAAAACAAGGTCGCGCTCGCAATGGCCTGCAATCGCGGGCATAGAGGTGGAGCTGGAAGCCTTGCAGCGAAGATAGGCGCCATCAAGCACAATATAATCGCCAGCAAGTTTTGCTGGCAACGTTGGTTAGGTCTTCCAGCCGCGCTCCAAAGGAACATGGCCTTTTGGTCGGCACTGGGTAGAAGACACGCAGCCCAAAACTTGGGGTCCAGAACTTCCTGCACTCATTCCGCGTGTGGCTCATTAAGTTGTTTCTGACAAATAGAGAACGAGCCCTTGACCCCTTCCCTTTCGTTACTACAACCTTCAAATAGCCTGTAGATTTTAGCCGGCCAATGATGGAACGTCAGACGACCAACGGGCTACACCAACAATGCGCGGGATAACAGCAGTATTTTGCTGCAGCAGGTACCCTTAATCACTGCGGTGTAGATTTTTCTTGAGGTCTCTGCTCAGTGATGCAGTGACAGCCGTCGACGCTCGCCGCCACCTCCCTCCCCCCCTCCTTCCCCCCCCCCCGGCTGACGCAGCTGTTGTCAAAACGAAGCCCGAAGGGCGGTTCAGGACGTCTTTAACTTGAGACGCAAAGAAGGCCAAATTGAATCGTTGGGAAGTAATGTTTTAAAATGTCTACAGCGACCAGAGCAAATTATAGGAGGTCTTAAATGCGCTGACAGTTAGGTCGAAAAACTACGGTAGACTACAGGACATAAGAATGCATGGTGAAACACTTAGTGGCTATGGCCAAACCGCTGGGCTATCGCGAATGCACGCATTACTCAACGAGTAATTTCACACTTGTAATACACCAAAACATTTTCCAAAATGTGGTTCAGCGCTAGAGTGCCGAAAGCGCTCCATGCTGGTACGCTATTCCTTGTTAAGGCGATTAGGGCCACTATGTGATGGATCAATGCCCATTCCTTATAATAAATAATTTACATGTGCCATTCCTTATATTCTTCCTTTAGATAACGATGATCACGTGTTATCTTTATTTTTTGAATACACTGATAATCGCACCTAAACATAGGCGTAGTTCAATGCCCCTAAATCGCCTGACAGCTCCAATTAGCCAAAACGAACATGTGCGCTGCTGGTCCGCTGAAATAAATGCGTTCCGAGAGTATATGGCGAAGCGCACACTCATATGATACCATAATTTTCCTAGATGATGCTTAGCTATTATAGGTGCAAACTATATTATTTGAAAAATCATGCTAGGCTTTCATATTAAAGGGTCCTTGAAATTGAGTTTACGCGAATTTATTTTATTGTACCTTTGCTTTCTATGGGAGTTCATGGTGACCGAAACACCAGTGAAAGCGGAGAAACCGAAACGTATTCTATTTTAATTTGTGCGTGAAATTGGTTTCTGCGCTCATTGCAGCGCTATACATCAGCAGTTTCTCCGAGCGTTTATGGCATAACCATATTGGTTTGAATGCAGGTTTGGATTGGCCGGGAATAGTAGGGAATAAAAACATGCATCCCACATGCTTACAATGCATTGACTATTGGAAATTTCAAATTTAGAACATGTTTTGGCTTTGCTAAAGGTACTAAAAAACGTAATTTTTTCGATTGAAATTTCCTCCTGTGTGCAAGTAACACAAGGAGCGCTGTATACTGGCCTAAACAAAGCGAACCCTTCATAAGTATAGTGCACTCTGAAGAACATGGCATTTAGAAGTATTAGAACAGTGGGTACCATTCCCGAAACGGCATAGAAGACAAGCGCAGTGCATAAACTTTATCATAGTTCTGTGGTAGTTGAAGAGCACCGTGATACATCTGAGAGTTCTACCTCCTTAACAATTACTGCATGTTAGCTGTATTCGGCAGACCACTCTCGTTGCAGGATCTTTGTGATTATTATCACGCACTACTTTCATTCAGCTTCGTTGGAACTGTTAAATAATCAAGACATCACATCTACTGCCTCTGATTTTCCCTTATGCTCAAGTTGGTGGGTATACGGAAGCAGGGCGGCTTTCGATTAGTGTCAACCCTAGCTTTCACATCCTCACAGAGGCCTTTCGTCAAACGTTCCTCTTTAGTAGCATATCCGCCACTGGCAGTGAGGAGGGTTAGGCTACCGGTATTTCTGCTGGTAAGTAGTTTTCCATATGTGGGGCACAATTTTCCCAGAGCGTTCTACTAGCGTAGCTGTTTTTCGAGATCTGTTTTTCGGCTGCATGAAATTATCGTCATGAAATCAGTGCGTGAGATGAAAGCCTTGACCTAATAATTTCTGGGGTTTGTCTTCCAAAATCAAAATACGATTGCGGGGGATAGTAACGGGGACTGAGGGTGAGGAGGAATTACGTGAGTGTGCAGAGAATGAAAACGAGAGGAGGACGAATAAAACACAGCCCAGTAACGTACAGTATATTACAGCAAGGACTAGGAAAGGGAAGTAAGGATGAAGAGGAGGCCAAGAAGGGGAAGGCAACCAGCTTCCCTGTTCCTTCAGTGTTCGGACCACTAGTGCGCACCTGCCACATCAACCAACTTGTTTTAACAGCTAGTCACGTGACATGGTCCCACCAAAACCGCCTAAGGCACCACATCTGGAAATTTCTCAACAAGGCTGTTTGAAGCTAGACCACGGGGGAGGAATAATTTAGGAGGCATGTCTCGGATTCTTTGCCGGCCGCGATAATGTAATGCCTAATCGCCGCGGCGAATGTCCTGACAACGCCGCCTAGCGTACGAGGACCGAACTTTCGCAGGCAACGTCGTTGGAGACGCGGCCTCGTGGCAGTGGCACTACGGGCGCGTCTATGCTATTTACCGCAGCGAAACACAATAGTTAGATGGACGAGACGTGGACTGCGTGCTTCTTCGTCAAGTCGCAATAGCACACAGAAGTTGCGTGTCTGCTCTTCAGCCAACGTGAAATTGACACAACCAGCAGGCCCGCAGCCCCGGTGTGGGATGTCACTCGAGTCACGTAAGATGAAGTCTCAACTAGTCACGTGACATATTCCCTCCTAAACCATGTAACTGCTAGTCACGTCATGGTTTACTCACGTCACGCGACGAATCACGTGACTTTGTCGAGCTTGTAACTGCAGTGGTTCGGCCACCGTCTCCGCTGTTATTTCACCCTTGCGCCAAAAGTGCGTGCTGCCTGTATATATACAAAAAAGTTAGTTATGCCCCTCTTAAGGAACTTCGAAACGACCAAAGAAATTAGATAAAATGTTTCCTAAAACGTTTGATATAGGCACACGCACATGTACAGAAAGTCACGAGAGTGAGGGACACTGTGTGCAGGCACTTCAAACACCACATCTCGAAGTGGCAAACATTCGCAATTTGTTAAAAAATTCGCAGATTTTCTGAGGAAGATATCTCGAAGGCTATCAAGAAACTCTAAAAATCTACATACCGAAAGGCTCCATCAAGAACAGTTATCCACGTAAGGCGCTCGAACAGGAGCCCATCTAAGTCCTCTGAGACAGTTCACTTGGAACAATGACATTTATTGTTCAAAAACGTCCGCCTGCTATGGGGTGTGCTGGCCCTAAGGGCAAATGTAAAATAAGCATTTTCTAAACCTCCGTAAATGACGTCTGCAACAGGTGTCATGCGTAGCCCCCAGAATCTAAAGGATTGCTTTATTGTAATGACATAGCATATAAACAAACTCTGATGAAACTTTTGATGAAGTAGTGAGGGGAAGCACTCGTTGAACTCTCTCTCTCTCTGCTTGGTGTGAATGTCCTGTTTTCATCTCTAGATTTATGCCAATGGTCCCGATTAGCTAAAGTGCTTTTACTGCTTTAGAGACAGTGAGAAATACTTCTCCGAAACATGCATGAACTTGTGGAAGTTTCTTCTATATAAGGTACTTCGCCTCGCTAAAGGAGCACAGTCTATGGGATACCGACAAGAATATCCAAAATGTACTACGCGGCGATTGCCTTTTTACTTGGAGCGAGTGTAGTGGCTGCTGCCTCCGAGCCACACGAAGACCTTGAGGACGTAAGAATTTTTATAGGCTTTCATTTACCTGTATAAAGAACCGCGAACTGTATTTGCAAAGAGGCATGGTGTATATGGGCTAGGAATATATTTCACATATGTACTTTTGAGGCTTTAGAGGCAAAAAAATGGCAGATCCCACGTGCAGTGGTAATCCGGGAAACGCGAAGCACGCAGCAGAAACATAAACTGGATCCACATTGCTCTCTCGCTATACCGATTGCGGTATACATGAAGTTCACGAAACAACCACCAAGACTGT
>JABSTT010004176.1:0-22815 GCA_013339685.2 Hyalomma asiaticum | reverse complement strand
AGAAGAAGAGAAAAAAGAAGAAGAAATCAGAAAGGAACGAAAATGGGGGAGACAGAGAGAAGGACGAGTGCCGTCCGCCGCGCCAGTGCTGTCCGAGTCCGTAGACATCTTAAAGAGCAATCCATCAATGAGGCATTGTATACCGTGGCGCCGGCTTATGTCTAGCGAAACTAACGAGACTTTCAGTGGCGTACCTTATGTGGTATGGCCATTGCCTCTGTGGTGCCGCTGCAGAGCAACACGCCCCAGGAGGGAAGAACAACGGGTGTCGTATTCGGGCATGAAAAGCGCAGCACTCGTGTTCCTTATTGGAGACACATTTGCAACGCGCACTCGGCGCTACGGCGCGGCGGGGTGGGGTAGGCAAGGGAGAAGAAAGGGAGACATGAAGGAAAGGAGCCGCACAGAAAGACGAGGTTCTGAAGCAGTCAAATTCTGTGTACACCACAATGACGTATTGTCCCCTCCTGTCCTAGGATCTCCGGAGCCACTTTGCGTGTGTCGGTTTGCACTGCACGGGTAATGCCAACAGGGCCAGGCCCACAAAATGGGGCGCCAACAGCTTTAAATTGAATTGAATTGAATTGTTTATTTCACAATAACAAGGTTGCGAGGATGACCAGGCAAAAAAAGCTCCATTGAGCAGCTTGAGGGGAACCTGGCCACCTCATACACTGGGCAGCTTCACAGCCGTCAGATAAACACACGGTATACATAATCGACTAACTATAACAGAAGAACAGTAAACATCCACGGTCGGCATAAAAGACAAAACAAAAACAAACGGTCGAAGGAGGTAACGATAAACGGGCGGGAAATCTCGGCCGCCAGGCGCTCCTGTATGACCAAAAAGACACCGACCACGAACGCCGAAAAAACCTTGTTCTAACCTTTACTAGCAATCCCCCGAATGTTAATAAAATCTTGAAAAAGACATTTTAAGATTTCTTTATAATATTGTAGCGCAAAGGAACACAGGGACAGGACGGGCGCTAACTTCCAACTGTGTTTATTAAAAGAACGTACGTACATATATACAAGTCACAAGGGGAGGCAAGGGCATGACACTCGCGTTAATCAGGAAACTACGAGGGATATCTTGAAGCAATGTGGCATGGAATCATATCTGGACGCATTGCATGTTCCATGACTTATTTTGCAGTCGCACGCCAGCGCCATCTGATTACATATGTGACGCTGCAGGAGCAAGGAAACAAGGCCAAAGAAGGCAAAAAGAATTGGTAGCGGAATATTTATAAGACTGGGTCGTATATAGCGAACACCAACGGCTCTGCATAATACACACACACTGGAGGACAGTGTTGCACTTAAAGTATCCCAATTTCTGCATTAAGGTATCCCCAAAAAGACTATCGTCTTTAAAACTGATTACTTTCGTCCGTAGTGCAGTGACATGCTTCAACCACAATAGGCTGCGGTCAATGCGGACAATGGCATTTCCGATCACAAAGAGCTTAGTTTAGCATGCCCCATTTCATACACAGAAATACAAGAATCCTCTAGCTACTTACTTTGAAGATTACGCACGTGAAAATGATCCTGCTGTGCTAGGTTTCCTAGAATCAAAGTATCACGATTTCACTGAGTTAACAGACGTAAAAGGATTATGGGCGCGTTTTAAAAGCATTGTTAAAGAGTGTGAAGACACCTTCATTCCGAATAAAAGGAACGTGTCAACCGAAAATACCCTTTGATAACGCGTGAAATAATCGAATTGAACAGACAAATCAAACGACGGCGGAAAAACAGAACGAAGAGCAATGTGGGTGATATTATCGGAGCCTTAAAACATAAAATGCTCGAAGCAAAAGCATGTTTCTTTAACACCACGTTGCCTTTATTATGACGCACTGTACCCGAAAATTCTCGCGATATTTATCAGATGAACGAAACTCAGTCTCGCAACTTAAGTATTCTGAACAAGTCATCAAAGATCCAGAGCACATTGCTAATGAGGTGAATAAGTTCTTCAAGTCAGTTTTTACAAAACATTCCACTAACGCGGTACTACCCCCTTATGCGGCGAAAGTACCCATGGAAGATTAAATTTTAATGAAGAAGGCATGCTTTCTATCATACTCAAACTTGATCTCAAGAATCCACGGGCCCTGATCATAATACGAACTATTTTTTAAGCCGATATGCTAAGTGGACATGTAAGTATCTTTAAAATATACACTTCATACTTCATAATTACCAGACAACTGGCGCAACGCTATAGTAGTTCCTATGCACAAATCAGGCTCAAAACTATAAATAACTATTGCCGAGTGTCGCTAACGAGCTCGTGTTGCAATATAATGGAACACGCAATTTTCAAGGCCATAGTAACTCACCTTGAAACACACGAACTTCTTGATAGGCATCAGCATGGTTTCAGATCAGGCCCTCTGAACTATAACCAAATTAGCTCAGTTGAGTACTGAAGTAGCCAAGATAATAAACGATAACGGCCAATTAGATGCCATATTTTTAGGCTTTTCTCAAGAATTCGACGTTGCCCCACATCAGGACTTAATCACAAAACTATCGGCTTTTGGTATTGATAAAATGTAATGTCCTGGATAAACAGCTTTTTAACCAAACGAAAACAGATCGTCACCATCAATAACCATCTATCATAACCACTTGATGTTCATTCTATTATTTCTAATTTACATAATTGATCTCACATCAGACATCGACTGCAGTATCAAGCTGTTTGCAGACGACTGCATTATTTCTAAGGAGATCACCAGCTTCGCAGACCACATTAGTCTCAACAAACGTCGAACCAAGGTGACAGATTTGTGCGCTAAGTGGCAAACGTCTATTAATGGAAAAAAATCCACAGCAATCACGGTAACACGTAAGAAGAATCCATCAGACTTCATTTACACCATAAATGGTACACCATTGACCAAAACTGTGCAGCATAAGTACTTAGGCGTTACATTGACATCTGACCTGACATGGTATACACACATAGCTAACGTCACTGCGGCCGCACTACGTAAAGTTTTCTACCTAAAAAGACGTCTGTCAACGGCACCTGCTCCCTGCAAAACTCTTAGTATACACCGTGTTCGTAAGACCAGTATTAGAATACGCTAACGTAGTTTGGTTCCCCTATTCACTAACTAATATTGGAAAATGAGAGGCAGTGCAACGAAAAGCGATAAGATTTGTACAGAACAAGTTCAAACGTACAGAATCTCCTACTAACCTTCTGGCTTTTTCTGGCATTGATAAGCTAACTACTAGGGCAAAAGAGGCGCGCCTGAAGTTCTTGTACCAGTTGCTACATCATTACTACAAGGTAGACGTTGTGACGCCCCGAGGGACGTCCGTGGGGCGAGAGAGGGGAACGTGGGAAACGGACATTTGAGGCATCGCTATCCTGTTTTTCGGCCGCTACCGCGGTCGGAGAATCGCCGGAGCTTTCCTTGTCTACAAGTTCACGGAAACCGCACAATGATAGCAGAGGGGACGTCTGCACGGTGGCCCATGCACGTGTGCATTGAGCGTCAGCTTCGCGCTCTCCCAGTGTTCATTATGGCCGAAGGGACGAGTACGCATGCACCCATCTGGAATGCGCACACGTGCTGGCCGCTCTTCTCACGCACCGGCCACTTGAGGAAGTCCGCCCGGAAATGCTTGGGGTCATTGTGTACGCGGTCGCACACAGTCAACAGTGCACCACCCGAGCCACGGGGTATAACGAGGCGCCAGGGAAACGCGCCCGCGTCTGCGTGGTGTCTCGGTGCAGGCAGGCGACGTCTTGTCCGAAGGTTGCCGGGTCATAAATCTAGCAGCGGGGGTCCTGTCGCCGCATTGCCGATACACGGTTGCTGTCGAGGAGAGCCGCGCGCAACGGTTTGACAAGCGTGAACTCGAGTAGCAACAGCACCTAGACGATTACTCGCGTCTGAAGTGTTTAAGATTGGAGACAGTGATATCTAAAGCGCGTGCGGAAATCCGTGGGAATGTGCCGCTGGTCAGGCTGTCCGACACCCTCTCTTCATGTTGAGTTTTGTTTATGCTTTTTTATTTTTGCTTTCCATGTTTTGGGAAAGGAACTTATACTGTATTGTGCTATGGAGGCGGGTCTCGAACGGTGGTCGCACGGCGGATTGGACTGTTGAGTTTCCTACTGACGACGTGGCCCTAAGCGTGTATCCACACGACGGACGGCTCCACGGATATCTCTTCCGCGGACGACCGTTCCGCCGCCCGTCCGGCTGAGAAGCGCATTCAGACGGCGGACGAAGCGTGTAGACGGGCGCGCCGGAGAAAAATAAACATGGCGGCACTGTCTGAAGCGAGAGACGCCCGCTTTGAATCTTTAAGCTCTTCGTCGCGCATTGCACGGGGTGTTAGTCCCAAACTGACGCTTGTATTTGCTTTAGATTTGTGTCCGAAAGCTTCGCCGGCAACGCATTCATGACGATTTGGCACCGTTTTTGAGAAGCGTACTTGTTTTGTCAAAGCTGTAGGCTTAGCGAGTGCCTCTATTGGCAGAACATGAGCTCGGTGATCTACGGTAGCCCGAGTGCAACCAAATCTCAGAGGCCATAATAGTGTACGAATGATTGCTTGTTTCTTTTCTCTATAGATGGCGCGAACAGCATGAAAGTCGATAACCTATTCATTGTTAGGAAAGGTATCGGAGGATTTTGTGTTTTCGTCTTTGTGGCAGAGTTAGTTTTAAGTTGAAACCAAACGAGAAAAAGAAAGCAGCGCTTGTTGCCAGACCTACAATATTTCTCTCGGCTTAATCTGCTGTGTTAGTCCGCGCGAATCCCATTGCGAAAAACAGCTTGGCATTTTCCGTCCGCGAGGTCCGCGGGCGCGGCACGGACGGCACAAAACCGTGACGCGCGGTCACCTGATGCGCCGTCCGCCGCGGAAAAGACGGATTTAGTCCGTCGTGTGGATACACGCTAAACGACGATTGGGTAGACGCCCTGGCGAGGCAGGGTTGTCAAAGAGAAAAACTCGTCTCGGGGCCGGGGACGAAGGAATTTTTGAGAGATTCGAGCGACGTAAAAAGACGCGGTGGCAGTCCGTCATGTTGGAGTCGAAGAAGCGAGTCTCGTTCGCTGCCCGTCGTGTGAGCCGCGCGGTTCGGCTCTCCAACCTCGGAATGATGTAGTCGTTGCGAGGGCCTGATGTGAGCAGCAAAGCAATGATCGGAGATGATCCGTGAGCTAGAACGGCTTCGAAAATGACATCTGAACCCCGAGCCCCTTCCGAACCACCAGTCCACAAGCCGGCACCGAAACCTGCGTACCGATGGAGCCTGCCTCCCAGATAAGCGTTCTCTTCGTTACGCCAAGCGCGTTTGAGATTTTGCGAGACTAGTTGGTAGACTGTTATATCGGCCATTTATAGAAGATTTTGTTTGTCATGTCAGTTCCTGTATTTACTACCATGTTTATTGATTATCTTGGTCGTATTATTGCATTAGCTGCTAATTGTTAATTGTGTGTTTCAATCATGTTCGGATATTAAATTACTTGTTTCGTTAACTTAAAAGAGCCTCTTGCCTCCTTTCTTCCCGGCCCCAGCACGAATCCGTTTTGGGGTTAAATGTTGTTGAGATGTGTGGCCAAAGGGGGTGAGCGAGTGTAGTGGTGGTGGTTGAGCGATGTTTTGTAAGGTGCAGAACCGCCTCCCCCTTTGCGCGTAGTAGGGACATCTCAACGTGTCTAAGTACGTCACATTTTCACAGACACGCCTTACTCGTCATAAGCACAAGTACAGTCTCACAGGGCATTCCTCAAACAGCAACGCGTTTGGGAAATCGTTTTTTCCACTAAGCATACACGAATGGAGTAAACTAAATCCAAGTGTTACTAATGCCGGCACATTATCTACATTCAGCGCTATGTTACAAACTAGTCGTAAGTTGCCGTAGTACGTGGTTAGTGTCGCACACTTCTTGTCATTTTACCCCTTTCCTTTTTTGCACAGCCCACTGTAACAGCAAAGACAGCACCTGCTCAGAGCGACTTTCAAGCTTTATTCTGGTAAAATGATCGCGTAATACATTTTTGCATTGAATCCATATCGAATGCATCCCAAGTCAGAGTTTACTTCGGTTTGTTGCCAGAGATCTGCGAACATCTGTTGAATCGGTCACCGTCATCTGTCAGCACTTTCTGTTATCTGGAGCGTTTTCTGTTATCTGTTTTCTGTTATCTGGAGCTTCTTATTTTTCTCGCAAATAAAATGTGGCACAGTTTGCCTGACGTGCGTGAAGTGGTGATAGTTGTGCAGATTTTGAAAATGTACTAGATATTTAAATATTTTTATAACAGTGTGTAACGAATTTGGGTAAGAATACATTTTCTTTTACATTGTATAAAGCATTGTTCCATGTAATTTCCATGCATTCCATGCATTTTTGCTTATAAATAGTGTGTATGTGCAGTTCTGTGCTATTTGATACGTTATATTTTTTCGAAGAATATTATGTGCATTATGCTATGTAATGACTCCGAAAATGGATTTGAGAGTATCGGAAATAAATAAAAATAAATAAAATTCTGGAGTACCTCAGGGATGAGTTCTTGTACCCTTGATGTTTTTAATGTTTATTAAAGACATCCACTGTTCCGTCGAGAACCCTGTTCAGATGCGACTATTTTCGGACGGCTGTGCCTTGTACACAGTCCTACACAAGTCGGACGACCCACTTAAACTCAGCAGTTCACTGCAGACAGTTTACTCCTGGTGTAACACTTGGGGCAAGAAAATAAACACATGACAAACCCGCTTCATTTCATTCACAAATAAGACAACCGCCCTTTACATACACAATAGAAAGCTCAATTATCAACAAAAGCAGCAAAGTAAAATACCTATGCATTACACCATCGCCAAACCTCAATTGGGGACGACATGTCTCGGCCCTGTGTAAGAAAGCGGAAAAGAAATTGGCTTTTCTGTGGAGAAAATGGCGCATGCCACCATCTCATCCTCAATTAAATGCATATAAAACCCTAGTTAGACAATGTTTATAGTACGCCGATCTCGTATGGAGTCCCACCAAAAACCTCTTATTGGTAAAATAGAACGAATACAAAATCGGCAGTAAGGTTCGTTATATAAGATTTCGCGAGGCAGTCCAGTTCTACACACTTAGTAGCAAGGGCAAACTTAAAAGCTCTTTCGCAACGTGGAATAATCTCGCGACTAAAATTTCTTTACCAGGTATATCATAGTCAGTTCCACATATCACGTTCGCTTTATGTGCAAGACCCACCTAAGCATCCGTTGCGACATAACATTCTAAAGCAATCCACGAATGTTCAAGTCGTGTTAATACTCACAAACATTCCTTTTTTCCGTCAGCTATTTACGACTGCAGTAGATTAGCTATTAATATTGCGTGTTGTAACACCATTGAATGATTCATGAACATTATACAGTGTGTTGATTTTGAATAATGAGTTGTTGACAACATGTGTATATTTTTCTACTTTTGTCCCTACTCCTGCATGGGTGTAGAAAGGCCTGCAGCACGTTCAAATAAAAAAAAATCCACGCATATCCATGGAGTGAATGATGATGAGTGCGTGAAGCTCCGGGCATGGACATAAATAGCTGAGGGGAGTTCTAGACAACCGATTTTTTGGATAACTCATGTGCAGAAAACTAATCCATGATGCAACTGTTCAATTGTCATGAATTATACGCAAGTCACTTTCGCAGCGAATTCGGAATATGTTGCAATCCCTATTCTTTCTCGCTTTAATTACGCAGTTTTCTGTCCACAAGTAAAGCCATCTAGTTTGCTTTTTCTGCTACAGTGCCATAGCAAAAAGTTCCTGTTTAACGGTGTCAAGTGTCCCTTTACATATATTGCAGTGTCATTGCTGCTAGAGACGCCAAGCCTCTCTGTTGTCAAACGCGCCTGACGTGTTTTTCGACGAAAGCCTGTTCGCTTAGCACGGGAGCAAAAGCGGACAATAAGGTTCCTCTTTCGAGTATCTCGCATAGAAACGCGGTGAACAGCATCAATTTCCTCCACCTTCACAGAGCTGCCAATCTTGTCACCAATTTTCTGAATTATTTTGAGGCAGTCTTCGCCTTGAGTCTGAGGGACACCTCAGACTCAAGTTATTTAAACGGCAATACTTGATCCGATTCTTGTACTTGATGAGAAAGTAGCTCATTCTGTTTCCTCAGTTTCTTATTTTCGATGACAAGTGTGGCATGAGCTGATTCGAGAAAAAATCACTGATGGCTGACACGCTCTCTTTGAGGCTTTTGAGATCTTCCTGTAGTGCCTTAAATTCCGTCTTGCTTTCTTGCGCCAATTCCTTTTTCGAATTACTGATAGCCTTCAGCAGTTCCTTCATTTTGTTTTGAAAAGTACCGCTCAAGGTTTCCAGTTCTTTGGCTAGTGAAGGGCCCGTTGGAGCCACACTGCGCGGGCAATCGGTAGACAGAGAAAGAGCAGAAATTTTGATAAGGAGCTTAAACAGTACTTGCAGGTAGGAGCAGTATTAGATTGATGCCAGAAACAGTCGGCTGTCTCAGGTAGCCCGTGTAGTAATGGTCCGTAGATTCATGCGCCTGTGGTTTAAATAGGCAATATTCCGCTGTAACGGGTCGCTGCAGCCATAGAGATTCCTACTAAAATACTCGAGGGAAAACTGGCGCTAGTGTCTGTGAGAGTTTCAAATATAAGGCAGTTGAGCGAGCATGAGAATGATGGGTATGACATGGATTTGCCTAGTCTTCGTTCTTCTGCCTTCATAAGGCCTTGCGACTTAAAAAAAATTGGTCGTTTACGACAAAATATTGCAATAAAACGGAAGATTTTGGAATAACTATGTGCGTGCGCAGGTACTGGTTGCTTTTTCGCGATTAGAAAGGTAAGGAACGCTCAGAAATGTAGCAATATTGTGCGATATGGCAGTGTTGCCTCCTCTGCTTGTGCCCAGATTTAGCAGCGTGCCTAAAGGTTTAAGTTCCACATGTGGTTGTGTTCGAACTTAAATAAAGATTTTTGCAATTGTAAGTGGCGTGCTGACATTAAGTATTTAAAAGGTAGATGTGTCTTACAAATATAACAAACGAGCTTTCGCTCGCTTTTTTTAATGCAAGGTAAGTGCTCCACTGTATTTTTGGGAACTATATGCATAGGTCAAGCCCCTGCGCGAGGCCGTAGCAGGAGCGCAGTATCGCCCATCGGTTGGTGATTGGTTTTGTGAAAAATTGGCAGATCCCATGTGCAGTGGCAATCACGGAAATGCGAAGCACGCATAAGGAACGTAAAATGGATTTGCAATGTTGTCTCGCTATACCGAGTTTCAAGAACACCATGACTGTGGCATGTAAACCATGCCGCTCATACACGCATGTCGTGATTCTAACGTTATGACCTGTCGTTTACGTTCGTGATGCAGTCGTGTTGTGCCATAGCAATTTTCGTGTACATCTCTTTAAGAAAACGTGTGGCATGTAGATCATGCCGCTAATGACATGCATGTCACGATTTTCTTGTTATGACCTGTCATTTATGATCGTCATGCAGTCATGTTGTGCCAAACCAATTTTCGTATAGGCTCCGTGCAGTCGAGTTTTCCATGCACTGCCTGGCGGAGAGAAGAAGCAAAATTGGGCAGACTGTGACAGGGAAATATGCGAAAGCGATGCGTGTCTCCAACTCTATAGCAGCAGCGACCGCCCGTCCAACCTTCTTTCGTTTTATTTCCTTTGAGACGCGCGCTCCAAACCCTCGGCAAACTGTTCCAAAGGGCGACGCCGCGAGCGTTCGTGTGGTTCGCAGCACGCCCGGAAAGCAGCGAAGAAACGCGCGCGTCGCTGTCGCCTCGGCGTCCACCGTGCGCCACTGAGCCGTCCGACGAGAGCTACGTATAGCGCCCTCTGGTCAGTAGACGGAGCCCATAATCCCATTAACGAAATGGCAGTACAGCGCCAGGACCATGGCGTGTAAATCATGCCGGTCATGACACGCGTGTCATGAATCTAATGTTATGACCTGCCATTTACGTTCGTCATGCTGTCTTGTTGTGCCATAGCAATTTTGGTATACATCCCATTAACGAAACCCCTGGCATGTAAATCATGCCGCCTATGACATGCATGTTATGCTTTTCATGCTATGACCTGCCATTTATCTTCGTCATGCAGTCACATTGTTGCATACCAATTTTCTTACACATCCCACTAACGAAACGGCCAAGACAGCACCAAGACCGTGGCATGTAAATCATGTCGCTCATGATATGCATGTCATGATTTTCATCTTATGACCTGTCATTTACGTTCATGATGCAGTCATCTTGTGGCATGCCAAATTTCCTATACATCCGTTTAATGAAACGCGTGGCATGTAAATCATGTCGCCCATGACATGCATATCATCCTTTTCATTTTGTGACCTATCAGTCATGTTCGCCATGCAGTCATGTCGTGGCATACCAATTTTGTATACATCCCATTAACGAAACGGCCAGGAGACCACCAAGACCGTCGCATGTAAATCATGTCACTCATGACATCCATGTCATGATTTTCGTGTTCTGACTTGCCATTTATGTTTGTGATGCAGTCATGTTGTGGCATGCCAATTTGCGTGTACGTCCCATTAAGGAAACGCGTGGCATGTAAGTCATGTCACTCATGACATGCATGTCATGATTTTCATGTTATGACCTGTCATTTATGTTCGCCATGCAGTCATATTGTGGCATACCAATTTTTGTATACATCCCATTAGCGAAACGGCCAGGAGAGCACTAAGACCGTGGCATGTAAATCATGCCACTCATGACATGCATATCATGTTTTTATGTTACGACCTGCCATTTATGTTCGCCAGGCAGTCATGCTGTGCCATACCTATTTTCGCATACATCCCATTAGCGAAACGGCCAGGAGAGCACTAAGACCGTGGCATGTAAATCATGCCACTCATGACATGCATATCATGATTGTCATGTTATGACCTGCCATTTATGTTCGTCAGGTAGTCATGTTGTGCCATACCAATTTTCGCATACATCCCATTAGACAAATGGCCAGGAGAGCCCTAAGACCGTGGCATGTAAATAATGCCGCTCATGACATGCATATCATGATTTTCATGTTATGATCTGTCATTTATGTTCATCATGTAGTCATGATGTGGCGTACCAATTTTCGTAAACATCCGATTAGCGAAACGGCCAGGAGAGCACCAAATCGTAGGCGGCTAGATAGATAGATAGATAGATAGATAGATAGATAGATAGATAGATAGATAGATAGATAGATAGATAGATAGATAGATACGCTCAAACTGCCGAAGTTCGCTAAGAAATGCTTCGCATTAAAAAAAAACGTGGTGTTAAATAAACGACCGCGCGTTTAACTCCATCGGAAAGTGCGCCTGAGCTTTGATCTGAACTGACTTCTTGAGCGCCGTCCGCAGGCGCGTCTGCCTATCGTCCACTGGGCGTCTACTACGTACGATAACTTTGCACCTGCTTGGCGCGTTCTTTCGGCGTTGAATTAATCAGACAGCGGAATCGAAATGCCATAGTACAAGGTATACGAACAGCCTTCTGACAAGGGATGTATCTCAGCCGTCAAAGCGACCCTACAGTTACAGATTCTATCGTATCTGATACAAAAGAAAAGAAAAAGACAAACAGCAGAACCGCATCGATAAGCTACGATTTTGGTACATGCGACTGTCTGATCATTTCTAG
The DNA here is from genome assembly GCA_013339685.2 of Hyalomma asiaticum. Taxonomy (NCBI): domain Eukaryota; kingdom Metazoa; phylum Arthropoda; class Arachnida; order Ixodida; family Ixodidae; genus Hyalomma; species Hyalomma asiaticum. Next base: position 11,083 of record JABSTT010004176.1, on the reverse strand, counting down.
CAGTAAAGCCAGTAAAGCGTAAACTACAGCTGCTGCCTTGGTCGCGTAATCAAAAAGTGTAGCAACGTCACTCGCGTCACTGAAGTTGAAAAACAGGAATAAACAAAGCCACCAAAACGTTTGAAGCCGCGCGTACGAAGACTAGACAAATCCATGTCATACCCATCATTCCCATGGCAGCTTCGCGATCACAGCGCCAGTTTTCCCTCTAGTATTTTAATGGAAAACTCTATGGCTGCAGCTCGTCAGGGCGCATTTTAAACGCAGTAAACGTTTGCACTAAGTATGTGCCTTTTACCAAGCGATATGGTGCGCCACGCTGCCCGTGTGTGTCTGTGGGTCTCTTAGATTCCCTAGGCATGAACGGTGATCTATATCGAATAAGAAAAAGGCAGCCGTTCAACACCACACTAAAAGAACGTTACGCGAGCGATTCTGCGCAGCTAGACGGTGCCCTAAAGCAAGCCAAAAAAAAAACATCTTTTGAAGGGAAAATTGGCGCTTGCACAAGCGGTAAACAGAAATGGAATATCAGTAATGACTTCCTACATCGCGATAGCAAGACAGCTGCCGTCAAGACTATCGCTATCGAAAACAGAATAGTACAAAATCCCGAACTAATAAGTGACGTATTTTGTAGGTTTTTTTTTTTTTTGTCTTCAGAAACGAACTTAAGTCTGCGAGTGCCACAGCTAGAAAGGCAACCCAAATCTTGCTTCTTACGTCTTTCTACAACTGATGTAGTCATTAAACAGTTAAAGAATACAGGAGCTGGCCTAGACAACATATATTCAATACAAATTAAATCAGTCAGGCACGGTATGGCTGAAGCCATCTGCTATATAATCACTTGATCTTTAACACAGCAATTTTCCCTAAGCAACTGAAGATTGCTAAAGTGATTTCTGTACTAAAGAAGGGCGATCCGACATCGGTGGAAAATTACAGGCCAATTTCTATTCTCCCTTTTTTCAGCAAAATTCTAGAAAAGTTAATCGAAATTCGCATCTCTAGCTACTTTGCAAAATTTAACATGATTTCCTCTTCACAGTTTGGGTTCCGCGCGGGTCTTTCAACAGAACACGCTGTCATTAGCCTTACTGACTGGATCCGACAGGTGATTAATAGCCGGTTCAGTGTTCACTGATTTAAAAAAAAAGCCTTTGACAATATTACCCATGAATTTTAGTTTTCTAAGCTACAAAGTTATGGCATTACTGGTCAGTTTTTGGCACTTCTCAAATATTACCTTTCAAGTAGATGTCAAAGTGTCTATATCGATGGCACCTTTGCCCAACATAGGCTCACCAGCAAAGGTGTACCCTATGGATCAATTCTCGGTCTGGTCTTATTTTTGACATTTATTAACGATGCCGAGTTACTTATATGGTTCCAAGTGTTGTCTGTACGCCGACGATACGACGATCGTAGCTTCTTCCTCTAACACCACTGATGTTTTAGATAAATTAAACTACACTGGTCCAGAAGCTTGAAGACCGGTGTCTTAAGAATTATATAAGTACGAACCCTGTAAAGTCTCAATTCATAGCTTTTCATTCTCCTCATAAATTATAAATGATGAACTATGAACTATGATGCTAATTTTCCCTTTCATAAGCGTTACTCTACCTTGAGGGTTTCCGCGAAACTCCTCTGCCATGTCCTCATAAACTAATGGCATCTGCATCACAAAACAAATAAGTCCCGCGAAGTTCCTAGGGGGCATTGTAAAATCCCATCAAAACTTTGATACCCACGCCGATTTGGTGAATAAAGAAATTGACTTCGGGACGAAGGCATTGATTAAAACGCGTTCTAGCCTCAGCATTAATACATTTCTCTAACTTTACCACGTAGTCATCCATGCACATATCTAATATTGTATTACCACTTGAGTAAATACTTATCACACTGACATATCTCGTTTAGTTAATATTCGGAAGCGTGCGCTAAAAATTATCACCTTCACATTTCCTCTTTCATCATCCTAGCGCATATTTTTAAAATTGAGTGTAATGCCTGTTTTTTGCACATACAAAGCTAGCCTGACGGCCTTGCTGCATAAAACCATCAGCCACCTAGTTTATGTTGATCCCTCTTCAATTCATCAAGTTATTAATAAAAATTGGACCAGGTTTGCTCTGTCAAATAATTTTCTGCTATGTCAAGTCGCTATGAATTACGGCAAGCAAACTGCCTGTTTCAGCGCACTTTCCATTTGGAGCGCTCTCAACCCTGAATTGAAAATGTTATCAGTAAACCAGTTTCGACCATGTTTGAAAACATAGCTACTCTCATCACTTTTTATAGTGCACCACTCCATTCTTGCATTGCCTTTATTGCTGTCTTGCCGTGTGCTTCTATGTTGTTTTTGAACATACTTGCTTCCATCGCATTCCTGCATTGCCTTTATTGCTGTCTTGCCGCGTGTTTCTATGTTGTTTTTGAACATACTTGCTTTCATCGCATTAAATCGTCTATCATTTGGTTCCAAATCTATCACTTGCAAATACTGAAGTTTTTTAGGGCTTTTTATTATGTTTGTGAACGCGTATTTGATTTATTATCTGAGCTTACTATTTTTTTTCTTTTGTCCAATTCTTATAGGAGGCCCTCCCCACAGTTCTTCCTTCTGGGCCTCCTGAAAGTGTTGCACCTTCATATATGTATTGTGTACTGCGATTATTTTAATAAACTGGAAACATGAAAACTTGTATCTTTCCGCTCAGACATATCAAGGTGCAGGAGCTTCTTGTCAGATAAGCACTTGCAGACAGGACGCAGTGCGTTGCCGACAGCCTCTGGCAGGTTTCTTTGCGTTTTGAGATGGGCTCACTTATTTCTATTGCGGCAATATACCAATATACTCGCAAACATGAATCAGGCCCTCGGGGACAGAAGCTCTGGTTCGATTTATCATCAGTTCAAGTTACACGATAATATGTTGCCCACAAAGCCTTGTACACTTTACTCACTTTTCCGGAATGGTGTTTGGGAGCCTAGCACCAACAACTTGCCAACTTCGTGGCTTTGATTGCGGCGAGCACCGTTATCACTTCCTGTTACATGCAACGCAGGCCGCGTTCATCTTGCATGTCACTTCAGGAACCATGTCGACCATCTTTGAAACTTTGCATGCATCGCGCGCGCATTTGACTGAATTCTGGAATTTCGGAGATAATGCGAGAACGCTTTATGACGTGTGTATAAAAGTCAACGCATTGGGCCGATTCTCAGTTTTTCCGTCGACAGACGACTGTTCACACCACTATTGCTGTGCTTGGTTTTGCTGGGTATAATTTGGCGCAATAAACTGTTCGCCTGACATCGCTCGAGTTCTGCGTGCTTCGCCTTGAGTGCTGCGTGCGTCACGACCACGTGACAACGTTATGCTCTACATGGACACGCAATAGTTTAACCTCTTACCTCCTTATTTCCCTACTCGTCGCCCTCAGAGCACTCCCTCTCACCCTGCCTTTTTTTCTCCCTCTTGCTATACTCGTACTACACTGTGCGTGGCTATGCTGTTTTAGGATTTGCTTGGTACACATCCGCTTTCTGTGGCGATACTCGCAAAGCATCCCAGTTTTCGGTGGACGTCCACGCGCCACGCTCCGTCTTTAGTCCTTGCGGCTGCATTTCACTGCCTGTTCTCATCTTCCTCACCGGCTCACGTGCTGAGCCGGCGCTTGTTCGTGGCCGCTCTTCCATTGCGGGTTCGCCACAGGAACAAACATCACAGGCGCGCACGTCTCCCATGACACGAGCCCCCCTTTCGATAAGTTTTTTTTATATATAATAAAAAAAACTTCGGCTAATGCGCGCTTTTGATGCACCACACTTGTCCAGCACACAGAAGAGACAGTTCACAGCACACAACACACATTTCTAATATGTAGTCCAAACTAACAAACTCCTATTTACAGGTTCGTGAAGTCCTTGAAACAATCCAGAAGTGAAAACCAAAATTAGCGACCGGCTAATGACTCGACCTCACGTAATAGCATCCCACACAAGACGAACAGTGCTCTTTACGTGCTTAACAGTGACACGTAATAAATATGCACATCCGCGCGTCCAAAAGAAAGCATCAAATAGTTCGGCCAATTTGAGCACTCTGCCTTTGCAGCCCCTAAATGGTGCCTCTGTCTCAGCACCCTCGCAAGAAGACTGGCGACACTGTGACACCGCACACCTAGTTAGAGGCGTTCGAGTGACCCCTTCGATCATGCTGGCACGGTTTCTTGGCCAATGATCTATAAGAGAACGGGTAATATAAGAGAACCTTTCTACACAGGAAGCTTCTACACAGGTAGCAACAGCCTCTCTTTTTCTCAAGGTAGCCTGCACCGCGCTTGTGCTTCCATCTTGTTGGCCCAGCTCCTGGGCAGGTCATGTGTCTTACTCTTTAAATCTTCGCCGAATTCATTGCCAGCTGTGTCACATATATTTTCACATGAACACGCGACGTTCAGATATGAAGCGAAAGCTTGCTCTGTTTGGAGTAGCTCATTGGCACTCACTTGCTCGATAATATGTATGCCATGTGATGCAGCAGCATGCGACTCACCCGAAGAACCTGAATGATTCTCCGCTGAATTCGGCCTATGGCCTTCATGCATGGCTATAACACCGACATCCCTGGCATTTTTACCACTATAAGACTCGGTACTTTCACTGCAGCTTATAGCACAGTCCTTAAAGTGGCTCTCTGGACTAACGATCATCGCCCTTTCTCTAGAGCTTTCGATAAGTGCATGCCCCTCTTTAATAAGCATGCATTCTTCTGCACCTGCTTGCACAGGCGCATCACTTCCAAAGGAACCTGACCGTTCCATCCTGTCACGTGAAGCTATGCTTTTCTCGGGCTCAGGACCTTTCCTAGCCTCGTTCTTAGCTCCTTGTGAGCGTCAGTACATTTTTCCATAGGTATCGACGCCTCTTCGTAAAATTCACTGCGTCTCCCGGAGGCACCGTGGTCCATAAAACTGACATTGTAGACGAGCACAGGCGCGTGAGCTCTGACAGCGTTTTGAGCTTCTAACAAGCGTATGCGGAGCAGCGAGTTCCTTTCTTCTAGAGCTGCCACTTCACGCGCTAATGCCAGCTCCGTCTCACGGGCGCGTGCCTCGCCCTCAGCCTCCTCTCGCTGCGCTTCGCGTTCCTTCGCATTCTCTTCCTCAAGCCATGCCCAAAGAGCGTCTCCCGATAAACCAATTTTCTCACCGAGAATTGTGAGCTCGTCTATATTCATGTCGCAGTCGTTGTGATCTTTTGATCCACACAGAAAACAGCCCCGCCCCACGTTGGGCGCCATTGTGATGGGGTTCTTTGAAAAGAAGATGAACGCACGTTGCGTCTGACGACGGCAACGTGTTCAAGGATATGGCGAGGCTGTTTTCTGCGAAGACTTTATAACATAACCAACCACAAACACAACATGGACCAAAAACACTGATAAACGAAAGAAAACGCAACACTTCGGAACAGAATGGCAGAAAAACACGAGAGAACACGCGAGCAAAGTCAGAGTTTGGAACGCTCTCACCGAGGCTGGTCTACTGGTGCGGGAGAAGGACGCAGGTGGAGCGTCGGTGCGAGTCGGAGGTCATCGCGGGAGGTCGTCGACTAATGGTAGTCAGCACTGATGCGGGCCAGGGTCGGGGACAAGGAGGACGTGGGGCACCGGCGTCGCGACAAGCGTTGCGTCGCCGCTCGGGGCTCCGGGTAAGAGGGCAGCACTCGGGTCTACACCCGACGGTGCTGTCGGTGGCACAGGCGGCTGGTCAGGCGATCCGTGGACAGCATTGGGAGCTCGGTGCCAAGCGAAGCCATACACTTCGACTCTTGGCGCCCGCCAGGCACTCGGGACTACGCCGCGACCGTGGTTCTAGCGGAGAGCTCCCGTGCCACGTCCGCGCTGGTTGAACGCGGCCTCGCTTCTCCCCCTATGGCGCCTTCACGTGCGCGCTCCACGCGCCACGCTCCTCTTTACTCCTTGCGGCTGCATTTCACTGCCTGTTCTCATCTTCCTCACCGGCTCACGTGCTGAGCCGGCGCTTGTTCGTGGCCGCTCTTTCCGTTGCGGGTTCGCCACAGGAACAAACATCACAGGCGCGCACGTCTCCCATGACACACCTTCACATATGTATTGTGTACTGCGATTATTTTAATAAACTTGAAACTTGAAAACCTGTATCTTTCCGCTCAGACATATCAAAGTGCAGGAGCTTCTTGTCAGATAAGCGCTTGCAGACAGGACGCAGTGCGTTGCCGACAGCCTCTGGCAGGTTTCTTTGCGTTTTGGGATAGGATCACTCATTTCTTTTGCGGCAATATACTCGCAAACATGAATCAGGCCCTCGGGGACGGAAGCTCTGGTTCGATTTATCATCAGTTCAGACCACATGACAACATTATGCTCTACAGGACACGCAATAGTTTAACCTCTACCTCCTTATTTCCCTACTCGTCGCCATCAGATCACTCTGCTCACCCTGCCTTTTAAATGCGAAGCATTCTTAGCGAACTTCGGCGAGTCTGAGCGTCTCTATCTATCTATCTATCTTTATCTATCTATCTATCTACTATATCTCTATCTATCTATCTGTGTCTCTATCTATCATCTATCTATCTATATATCTATATCGTCTATCTAGCCGCCTACGATTTTTGCTCTCTGGCCGTTCGCTAATCGGATGTGTTACGAAAATTGGTATGCCACATCATGACCATGACGAACATAAATGAGAGGTCATAACCTGAAAATCATGACATGCATACCATGAGTGACATGATTTACATGCCACGGTCTCAGGGCTCTCCTAGCCGTTTCGCTAATGGGATGTATGCGAAAATTGGTATGGCACAACATGACTGCCTGACGAACATAAATGGCAAGTCATAACATGAAAATCATGACCTGCATGTCATGAGTGACATGATTTACATGCGACGGTCTTGGTGCTCTGCTGGCCGTTTCGTTAGTGGGATGTATACGAAAATCGGTATGCCACAACATGACTGCATGCCGAACATGACTGACAGGTCACAACACGAAAATCATGATATGCATGTCATGGGTGACATGGTTTACATGCCACGCTTTTCTTTAACGGGATGTATACGAAAATTGGCATGCCACAAGATGACTGCATCACGAACGTAAATGACAGGTCATAACATGAAAATCATGACATGCATGTAATGAGCGACATGATTTATATGCCACGGCCTTGGTGCTCTCTTGGCCGTTTCGTTAGTGGGATGTGTAGGAAAATTGCTATGCAGCAATTGACGGCATCACGGACATAAATGACAGGTGATAACATGAAAAGCATAACATGCATGTCATGGGCGGCATGATTACATGCCAGGCGTTTCGTTAATGGGATGTATACCAAAATTGCTATGGAACAACACGACAGCATGACGAACGTAAATGACAGGTCATAACATTACAATCATGACACGCGTGTCATGACCGCATGATTTACATGCCATGGTCCTGGCGCTATACTGCCGTTTCGTTAATGGGAAGAATGGGCTCCGTCTACTGACCAGAGGGTGCTACGTCGCTCTCGTCGGACGGCTCAGTCGCGCACTGTGGAAACCGAGGCGACAGCGACGCGCGCGTTTCTTCCGTGCTTTCCGGGCGTGCTGCGAACCACACCAACGCTCGCGGCGTCGCCCTTTGGAACAGTTTGCCGCAGGTTTGGAGCGCGCGTCTCAAGGGAAATAAAACGAAAGGAGGTGGGATGGGCGGTCGCTGCTGCTATAGAGTTGGAGACGCGCATCGCGTTCGCGTATTTTCCTGTCATAGACTGCGCAATTTTGCTTCTTCTCTCCGCCAGGCAGTGCATTCTGGCGCTGATGTCGCACATGGAAAACTCGACTGCACGGAGCCTATACGAAAATTGGTTTGGCACAACATGACTGCATGACGATCATAAATGACAGGTCATAACATGAAAATCGTGACATGCATGTCATTAGCGGCATGATCTACATGCCACTCGTTTCCTTAAAGGGATGTATACCAAAATTGCTATGGCACAACACGACTGCATGACGAACGTAGATGACAAGTCATAACGTTAGAATCATGACATGCGTGTATGAGCGGCATGATTCACATGCTACAGTCTTGGTGCTCTTGCGGCCGTTTCGTTAACTTCATATGTACTAAACTCGGTATAGCGAGACAACAATGCAAATCCATTTTACGTTCCTTATGCGTGCTTCGCATTCCCTTGATTCCCACTGCACGTGGGATCTGCCAATTTTTTTTTCTCCCTCTTGCTATACTCGTACTACACTGTGCGTGGCTATGCTGTTTTAGGATTTGCTTGGTACACATCCGCTTTCTGTGGCGATACTCGCAAAGCATCCCCAGTTTTTGGTGGACGTCCACGGAACTTTGCTCAGCTTCAAGACCTCCGCTCTTAAAATACTCGCAACATGAACTTTTTTGCCCGCTTCTCGCAGATGACGGAACACGAGCCAGAAATGTCCATTTACCTGTCTGTGGAGAATGCATGGTAAGTTGGTCTTGCGGTTAAATTGCAATAGTTTAAACGGTGTCCGTTATAAAATAAACCTACGACGAATTTCTATGCACATTACTAAACGCGAAGGTTGGTATCACGCAGTGCTATCATGCTATGTCTCACGAAAGGGGAGAGGACAAGGGCTCGTTCTTTGTTTTTGCCAAAGCTTGCGGTCGTGGGGCCCATTGCCACGTTATTAAAATTGTCCAACCTCAAATTATTAGACTTAATCTACCATGGATACGTAACTTTCTTTCTAATCGCATGCAGTTTATCAGGTTAATGATTCTTCCTCTGACTCCTCCTATGTCCCGTCTGGCGTGCCACAGGGTAGCCTTCTTGTCCCACTACTTTTCCTTATCCCTATAAATGACCTTCCAACTAAGGTATCTTCAAATATTAGGATCTTCGCCGATGATTGCTTGCAATGCAGACCTATAAATATACCGCTGATCGCTCCATTCTTCAAAGCGACCTCAGCACTTTCTATAAATCGCGTAACGCTTAGGTGACGACCCTTAATAGCAATAAAGTTTAAGCTCTCTCTTTTGGCGTAAACACGATGTACCTAACTTTAATGACCATTTAGAAAGCGACACGATGTCCCAGGGATTTTCTTCGATGTATCTGTGGGTTATTACTGTAGGGTATCCCTGGTGTGAGCAAATCAATGCTGTCTATTCGAAAGCCTCCAAGACAATACGATATTTATGCCGAAATCTCCGTCTAACGTTCGCAAGTTGTCCAACTTTCCTCCCGCCACAACTTGAATATGCTGCATCTATTTGGTTCTCTTCTGCCCATTATCTATTAACATGCTTGAAACAGTTCAGAACAGAGCCGCCCGTTTCATTGCAAGAAACTACGACCGTCATTCCAGTGTGACTCAGCTTAAATCTCATTATTCCCTGCAACCTCTGACCACTACCGTCAAAAAACCTCGGTATGCTTTTTTCACAAGTACGTCTACAGTGTGTTTAAAACGAGCGCCTTCAAACCTTCAACGCCCTCTTTACACGTCACGTAGGCTACACAATATCCTCTGCTTCGCAGGCATTTTCAGTAACACAAACCCCATTAACGCATAGGCACAACCACAAGGCATCCGCAAGTGGAATGATGCTCCCGACATTGTCGTATCTCACACTAATCCTAGCGCGTTTCGAGAAAAACTTCCCGGACAGTTTTCTTAGGAGCGTCATTGTAGTCTTATGGTTAGATTCTTGCTTGCAAATCTTTTTGCAGTGCCTCGTTGTATTTTTCTAGAGTTCTGTGATCTCGTGTTGTAAGCGCTATGCGAAATTCCCAATTTACTGCGTTATTACATCTATTGCGTTGTATTTTTTATATAGACACTTCAATGCAATCCTCTTTCTGCAAGCTTTTCAGTATTTGATTGTAACCACTCTTGCTCAGTGCCTTTGGCCCTGTGAGGTAGTTTTCAATTATATATTAATTATTAAATCATAATAATTCTTTCTGTATTATACGTGTCCCAGAGGGTCCGTCTTTTGGCCCCTGCTTCTTCTTATACTCACCAATTACTTAACTGAACAGTTGTCTTACAGAGTCAGGTTATATGCAGCTGATTATGTATTTGTGTGAAGCACAGTGAAGACCTACTGTATGATCTGAACGCTGTAATACCTTGATGTTCCACTTGGAACATTTCCCTCAATCTGTGCAAATACAATCTGTTAAGATTCACGACAAAAGCAGACGCTGACGGCAAACTATGTCGTGAGGAAAGTTCAGTTGTCCCTTTTGACGGAGCGTATGGGCTTACGCGTTGTTTTTTCCAGCAAATGATAATCGGATATGGGCGTAGGTTACATTGCATCTAAGGCTAGCTACCCGCAACATTAGGTAAGCGCCAGCCCGCCTGAAGGAAACCTTCTATATGTCAAAGCTACACTATTGGACTACGCGTGCAGCACATGGGGCCCTCTTGCTAAGGTAAACATCGATGCTCTATAGCGTGTGCAGCTGAGCTCGGCCCGTTTTGTGACCAGTGATTATGGCCTCTCTGAACCACTTGCGGAATCAGAAATAGTTCACGATGCCCTCTTCTTGAAGACAGGTTAATGTTTACTTTTCTTCGTGTTGCATAAACTATTTCATGGTTTCACGGATGGACATTCAGAAAGAAAATTTCATACTGGAGCCTATATATATATATATATATATATAATATATATATATATATATATATATATATATATATATATATATATATATATATATATATGAGAACTTGTGCTCAATAGGCCAAACGTATTTGGAGTGAAGTAGCAGACACGACTTCGCAGTTATCGTTTATTGCCAACAGTTTCGACCGCGGGACCGGTCTTTTTCAAGGCTCCATGCCTTGAAAAAGACCGGTCCCGCGGTCGAAACTGTTGGCAATAACGATAACTGCGAAGTCGTGTCTGCTACTTCACTATATATATATATATATAATATATATATATATATATGCTCCAATATGAAATTTTACGGTACAGACATAATCACCTGCATATAATCTGACTAGG
>JABSTT010004175.1:0-23464 GCA_013339685.2 Hyalomma asiaticum | reverse complement strand
CCTCTAGTTAGCCTATTAAATCTAGGCTACAGCTTTATAGTTTTAGCATAATAACCCCGAGATAATTAGTTGTAGCTCATTTTCGTCTGACTTAATTATTGTTAAGTAGTTATGCAGATTAATTAGTACTGGCTTAATTAAACAGGTTCTAATTACTTTAAGCTTACTTACACCAGACTTGTTTATATAAGCTTTGTTAAGCTTCACTTAATTTGACTTTCTTTAATTAGGCCTGATTTATTAGTATTATATCTTAATTACACCTATATAACTAGTCTCGATATAAAGGTATTACCTATTTGTCATAGCCTAATGAAGGTTCAATTACTTCAGTTTGCATTTGTTGGATTAGTCCTGTCTGAACTAGGCTTCACTTGATTAGTCTTAATTAGGCTTCATTGAACTAGCCAGTTTAATAAGGCCTTACCTAACTAATCTTAGGAAGCTCTAATTGGCTTTACTATAGCTCGGCATGGTTATGCTAGCATTACACCAACCTAGCGGAGCTTTCTGCAGATTTCTCAGTTAAAACTTCACTGTTAAAATTGAACTAGTGCATATTACGGTGAATTCTCACTTTAAATTAATCCATCCGTCTTACCGCATCAAAACGCATCTTATTCCACATTAATCTGCCGACGGGGGTTCGAGTCGCAAAGGTCTTTAACCCGTCTACAATCACTCCCACTCCGGCGGCGCGCTCTCCGCATTTTAGTAGTTTTTTGCGAACGCGCTGTGCTTTCTACGCTGGTTGTGCAGATGTGAGCTATACAGCGAAAGAAACCTTAATTTCTGCGCTTTCCTACTACACTTGGCATTATTGCCTAGACTGAAGCGTTAAGTAACGACAGCGAAAACAGTGGGAGCAAGAAACTGTGTTTTTGGCGTACAAGCTTCCGCATTACTGAGTTTCCAGCAAAACTGCTCATCATAGGGAAATGAAATTTTCTGTACGTTTAAATGAAATGCCATTCCAGAATTCTATGAAGAGAAATTTCGTGTAAAGCAATCAGGAAATTATACAGGCTCCATTGAAAGTGACCAAAACAATAGAAGTTTATGATCGAATAACGTTTTTTCCTTTTCAACGTAGGACAACAGTATTTGGTAGTTTCCTAGGCCATAGTCTACTTATCATCTGCACGAAGTTGAGTTACGTTCTGATGAAGACATCAAGAGTTATTATTACTTCAATTTGCCAATTTTGAGCTCTACTTAGCCACGCATTACTGAAGAATTGACAAAACTGTTTACGTTGAAGCTCTGAAATTTTCAATAATCAAGCAAGAAGCCCTTCTCTCAAATCCTATGAAGAGAAAATTCTCTTTTTCTCATTAGGAAATCTAAACGGACGTAGTGAAATTAGCTAATTTTTCTGCTGGCCAGGCCGGTACAAATTGGCATTTCTCGTCATGCACATGCTAATTCACGACAATTATTGCACTTTAGTGGAATCATACGGTGTCTTACGGTGACTTGTGCTCAGTAGTTTTACCGAGGAGTGCCTCAAACTAAAGGTATTTGATAAAAAATCGATCCTAAAGTTGTTTTCTAGCAGTGGTGCACTCTGTGAAAAAAAATATCAACCTCTTGCGCGTGAGTTCTAACGTTTGTCAAAAGCGGCGCCACTAAACATTACAAAGCGGGTGCGCTCTCCCTCCAGCGAGCCTCATACAGTTTTACCCCCTTCTTGAGACCGGTTTCTGTGAGCGCGCGCGTCACGGCATTCAGGTATTCGGAGAACCATTTCCAGCTTCCCTCCTCTGCTTCCCGCTGTGCGCGAGAAGGCACCCATTGTCTCCCTTTCTTCACATCTGGACAATGCCGCAGCCCTCGTACCTAAAGTCCCTAGAAACGCGATCTAGGGACTTTACTCGTACCAAAATATCGCGCGGGGTGTACATTTTTTCTTGTTTTTTTTTGTGAAACATACTTTCAAAAGGTGGGGAGATAAGGAAAGTTATTACTGGTGACCGCAGTGTCTGTCTAGCTCAAGCAGCTGACATGAAAGAAGGTGGAGTGGGAGTGACAGAGGAGGGCACAGAGGGGAGCCATCTACATGTAACCAACAGGACACAATGCCTGCCACTTCTCTGTGGTCTGCGCTACTGAGCGACAAATTCTCTGGAGAGAAACTTCGGTAGAGACTCTGAAGTGCAACTGTCTCTCGTCTGAGGAAATCTGAACTGAAACACTCGCACGGGAAGGGGAGTGAAAGGAGGGAGTAGGAGGGAGAGGTCGCTTTCAGTGGCATTCAGGGGAAGGGCGGCGGCTTCCTCTTGGTGTGGTGTGCCCCGCGACGAAACAGCAGACGATCTCGCAGCAAGTGCACACCTACCGTTACCTGTCGATGCCCCCTAGGTCGGAGCAGCGAAGACATTCGTGGCACCATTCAACGCCACATAAAACAGCGGCACCCAGACCCAGCATCGCAGGCGTGGAAAAGCTACCCGCTGTCACCTCGCGCAACACGTTGCACTACCAACGGACGGGACTGCTGCGGTTGCGCGACGGGTGCATGTGGATGCAATCGCGCACAAACAAACCCGTCAATTCCAGGTCTGCATATGCGCTCCCTATTCACCATCGAACCTACCTTTATACACGCAAGTGCCTTGGATGCGGAGCGATCTCGACGTTATTTCACGTAACGCTGGAATTTCAGCTTCGGATTATTCTTCCACTTCCTCTATCTAAATCCTACGAGGCTATGCTGCGTGACGTGAAGCCCAGGTGGCCAGCGAAGCCTGATCCGCGTGGCACATAGCGTCGCAGCTGCTTTTGGCGCTACAGGTATATATAAAGTGAGGGCCCCACCCTATATTCATTCAATGACCTGAACAAAATCTCTCCCTCTCTCCTTGGCATAACGGGTCCAAGTGTGCAGTGACGGGTGACAAGCTATTTTGAAGAGGGTGTTTCAAAAACGAACTGCGAGATGTTGTGTGCATAAGCTAATAGCACACGTACCTCATGACCATATGTCCCTGCCCCCTACACTTCCGTAGTCACCGCTAAAAGCTCTCAGTAACAGCGCAAGCGATCTTGAAGCGCACACAAAAACTTGCCTTCGCCTTCACCGTTTTTCCAGATTCGTACGGCGATATCTGAAACGTTACTTTCTCCATACGGTGAAGCGCGATAAGTTCGGCAAGGTACTGTGTCTCCTATTGTACGCGACTTCGGTTCAACAATACGATTAGAAAAAGAAAAGCATTGAGCAAGCCCTCTTTAGTGGGAAGTGCGGATGACTGGGTGACCTGTAGCACTCCAAGCATTTCTCAAATGTTGCGTGTTTCGACATCCAGTGAAGATTTGAGACACGTGATAAGGTAGTATTCTCGTTGACATATATGGTATTTTACCTGCGTTATCATCATACTCGCGTGGTGGTCTCATCTCCACATTTTCCACCCACTTTTCCGTGTAACCACCGCACCTTCGAAAACCGATCGAGCAGATTTTCCCGTCATTTCTTTTCGCGAAGTCTCAGAACACACACACACAAAAAAGGTTGCAGTGACGCTTCACTTAGCAAACGCGGGATTTTTCCAAAATATTCGAGCGCAACGCCTCCCTTGTGTACTGCGAGCAGGATGTTATAAATTTGTGTTCTTTGTGCGGACGTCTCGTGGTTCCTTCGAGACCAAGAGAATTGCAAGGAACGCCTTTGCGCACGTGAATTAATTCGTACGCGCATACGTTACGCGCAAGCGTTTGAGTGATACCCCCCTGTTGTACACCGCTTTGGCTGTAAATGTGGCCGTTCACTCAAGGGTCTTTGGCTCGGTCGTTGTTGGCTGCGTCGCACCGCTCACAACTCTGGCCACACGCCTTCGCAGGAGGAAATGGCTCATGATTTTGTTTTCATCTCTTGACGTAATCGTATACCTCACGCACCATCGCAAAAACATGCAATTTTCACGATGTTTGTGTCACTGCTTGCATAAAAGTGGGCATGGAGCAGAAATAATGCCGAGAAGAACGGGTGCATTTCTGTCCTACCCGTATCAGATGTAATTTCTCGCCGACTTTTGTGGCTGTTAGTGTGTTAGGTGGTCGGCATTGCTCGCCTTGTGTAGACTCCTCACACAGAAAAGGGACGATGGGCACGATACCGAATGCAGTAAAACAAATACTTAGGCGCAGGAAACATGAAGCGCTCCTCGACACCATGCACCGCCACAACGATGAAAGAGCCAGGCCTGTGCGGAACTGCAGGGCAGTGACACGCGTAAGCTAGAGGAGCGACCTTCTTAGAGGCCATTTTAAACGCTTGAGAGAACTATAGTGCAAGTAGAGGTGGGGGGGGGGGGGGGGGGGGTAGATATCTCCTGAATCATAACTCTCATCATGCCACCAAGTAGGGAACTACCCACTATACGTCATAAGTACTGCGGTATTATAACGTGCAAATCTGTATAACTGCACATCTTAGAGACTCTTGGCGTCGTCTTCCCGAGAACGAACCGAACTCTTGGCCCGGCGTCGAAGGCGACCTGCGGTTTGGGCTTCTTTCTGCACAGCTGTCTGTTGTGCCTGACGGTGCCTTGCTGCAGCCGCGCGCGTATCTCTGCGATTCACTTCTTCAGCACCGGTCCGCACTTTTCGAGGAGGCGCCATCAGGTATATCGAAGAGCGAAGTTGAAGAAGATTGTTTCATAACGATGATGTTGACGATGCCTCTGTAATGGGTTCAGAGCTACAAAGCATACAGCCCTGTGTTCTTTCAAATGATTCCTCGCACTCGTTATGCAATCTCCTTTCCGCGACGTGTAGTGGCGTATTATTATTCTGCCGCGTAACATTGCATTTGTTAATGCCATTCCTCGGCTGACCTTATACCTGTTTAGGTCTTTTAGCGAACATTTTTCAAGCACAGGCGTGGCTCAGTGTACGGTAGAAATAGAATACTGAGCCACGCCTGTGCTTGAAAAATCATTCAAAACCATTGCCGGTCCTCCCTATGACATGTTCATAGTGCTTGGTTTATACAGCCACGGCCGCTGGATGAAAAACACTTCATCGAGCGGCCGTGATACAGCCTATGGCGATCGAGACTGTGTGATCGCCATGCGGAAAACCCACGTTCCACAAGATCATTCTACCATGAAACTGTAGCCTACGTAAGAAGTGTGTATGCGGCTCAAGAGTCGCCGCCTGAATGGATGCACTTGTTAGACGCATGTGTGTGTTTGCCTGATTTTTGAGTGTGGAGACGTTCTCTTCCTGATTTTTAACTTCAGTTGTCATTTCCATGTAACAAAGAAAAAAAAAAAAAAACAGGCGTGGCTCAGTGGTAGAATGCTCGACTCCCACGCAGAGGACGTGGTTTGAACCCTCCTCAATCCTTGTTATTTTTTTTTTAATTTGCGCGATAGCGGTTACGGACACAGGCGGCGGCGGCAGACAACTACGGCGCAAAAACGACCCTTATTGTGATCTCATAACAGCCTACGCTATAATAATACTGGCGTATACGCTTCGATACTAACAGCAGGGGTCGGGTTACAGCGCTCAGTGTAGCAGAAAATGCGGCAAAAAGTGTTCATCCGTCCGGTGTGATTGCTTTGTCGTTACCAGTTTGGGTGATAATCACAGATAAAGTGGGGCGTCCTCCCGTCGTAGGACGTGAAGCAGAGGAAAATGAGATATATGTGGTGCCACACGGTATCAGTACTAAATAGGCTGTTCTTGTTTCGACTGTGCTTGCAGATTCGCCAGGCTGGAACAGAAGCCAAACTGTGGCAAAATCCCGCACATGATAAAATGAGGCCCTCCAAACAGTTCATCGCAACCGCAAAGTGTATGCGTAGCGTTGTTGTACATACATTTTCGCGCTTTGTAGAACGCTTTGTTATGTATGTGTACAGCGCTTTATTACAGTAATCTTTATGTTACGACATAATGCAGGAGTTAAATAAAGTGCACTATTAGAGTTATTACACATGACTAGCACACACATGCACGCACGCACGCACGCACGCTTTAGTGAAGACAGAAAATGAAACAGAAGAAACTGGGTACCATTTTGGCAAAATATTTCAAAGGAATTTTACAAGCATGATACCTTACTATATTTTTCAGGTGTTTGAATATAAACAGCTCGTAGACAGCAGGCAAAATCGCGCTTGCGCGCTTCCGTGCACGGACGACAAGAAAGCATGTCGCATTTATTCCAGCAACCCTATAGTCGCAGTGAACAAGAATACAGTTGTGGCATGCGGCATGGAAGTCAACCGCTGAGCTAATAACATGGAGAAGGCCTGTTTGCTGATATCGAGGGTCTGTACACACTTTTGGAGCACCCCAATTTTCATACATGGCAGCCTCATGTCGACAGCACCAGGAGAACAGAACTTTGCTGAGTATTTGTAAACAACCGAAGAGTCCCTAAATGGGGGTTCTTTTACTCCATTTCAGTTAACCAACGTTCGCTTAGACAACCACATCGTATCTAAAGCCTTACCTCATCCTTGCGAATTGCCAACCACAGGAGGAGTCACACGAGAGGAAAATAGTGCTGGTTGTCACATGCACACATAGAAGAATGGGGCTATAGTTGCGCATGCCCGGAAGCGTTGTAATTCGCGTTCTTAAGGTACCCTTTTCAAAACAGAAAAATCATTGTTGTTCACGCAGTCAAGTGTCATGCCTTACAGGCTTACTCTCGACACTGCAGAGAGAGGTGGCTGCAGGTGAAATAAAAGAAGAGACCGCCCGCGCAGACATGGAGGGGAGCATAGCTAACGCTCGTGAGCAGGGACGGCATGAAAAAAAAAAGACACATTTCAAAAACCGAAGAGAGAACAAAGAAAGAAAAAGACGGACTAAGCACACGCATGCACAGACATACACACCGCTCCCAGAGTGGGACTAACGACAGCAATTACTTGCTCACTGGGGGAGCACGAAGGAGAGAATACAGGAAGCCAGAAGAAAGGCCACAACATTGTAGTGTGTCCACCCCCCATCCCTAGACCCCCAGTCTCACCCCCCTCTTTTTGTGATCTATTCTTCGCGTACTGTCCCCGGCTATAGTATGAACGTTCGCAGAAGCGCGTCTCCTCCTCACCCAGATCCGGCCGGAGTTTCTTTTTCTCCGTTCTCCGCTACCCTAGCTACCCTGACCGAGTGGCGTAGGACTAGGTGGAACAGCGTTGGAGTTGCGCAGTTTATCCTGACGCTGTCTTGTGTGCAGCATCGAAGACAATCAGCGCAATGACAGTAAGCGCGTACACCTCCGAGCCTAAACGTGTGTGATGAACGAAGACAAAGCTTCGGAGGATAAAAAAAACGCAGTGATCGCGACGGCACGTGACCGAGACCAGGCACGGAGTGAGCAGGCGGTCACAAGCGCGTGCTGCCAACAGCCCCCGGCAGTCGCGGGCTTTCAGTCAGAAACTCTGATATGAAGACACAATAAATTATTGTGGCGGCTGACTCATTTTAAACTGCGGAACGCGAAAAGAAGCTGTAGCGTGAGATAAGTCGGAACGCAATACATAATAGGGAGTTTGAGAATTGGGGCCCCAAGGAGCTTGGGGACCCAAGAAGCTTGCGACCCGCCAGGGCGCATGCGCAGATGGTTCTGCGCATGCGCCCTGGCGGGTCGCAAGCTTCTTGGGTCCCCAAGCTCCTTGGGGCCCCAATTCTCAAACTCCCTAATGACGCTAAAGAACCGCCAAGGACCTCCGTACAACGCAAAGGAAAACTCGCATCAGTTGCATCCATCATTCCAGTTTGTATAAAGCTTTCCTGTATCGTCTGCTAGGTGCACTCCTTGTAAATGACAGCACATGCATACACTTGTGCTTAGTTGAAAAAAAAAAATGTTGCAGTGGCTTAGCTCGGCTATGCCAGGATATACGTAGCGTTAGCAAAGGCTCAGCTGATTATTCTTAGCTTTCCTGGTTGTCCTGGTTGCTAGACGTTCGTCCCTTTGCTCCAGTGTCTCCGCAGCACGTTTAGCCTTCTTCTGTTCATTCCTCCTACGCTCAACCGCTAATTGCCAGGCAACTACTTCGGGATCCGATGAGTCAAGCTTCTCCGCTCTTCTGCGCTGTTGAGCAGCATTTGCGCTCTCCTTCTCCATGGCTATACCACACTGGCAAACGCCAGTCAGAAGCGCAGCGGCTCCAGCGCAGTGTCAGATGGCGACTGCACAGCGAGCGCGCGCCGGCGCCAGTGCGTCTACCACGGCTACGACGTCACTCCTCTGGAATGCGCAGACCGGCGGCGGTGAGTCGCGCGCGGCGGCGGCGGAGTGCGCGAGAGGTGCCGGCTCCGGTGCGCAAGCTGTGGTCCCACTGCAGTCGCTAGACTTTGGGACCCTTGTCTGTATACTATTACAATGAACTTTGTACTTTCAAGGAATAATAAACTGAACTGAACTGAACTGAACTGAACTGAACTGAACATCACTGATCCTTGCGCATGCGCAGCACGGCTCTTAATGTGCCGCGCGAAACGGGCTTGGCTAGGCCAGTGTAACTAACGCTACAAAAAAGAATGCTTAGATTATTTTGCTCCTCGCATAGGTCGGCAGTGTAGGGGAACACTCACTCACACTCACTCACCCAAATTTTTCCAGCATCCACACTTACTCGCACTCGCACTCACCTCCACTCACACTAACTTGCACTCACTCGCACTCGCACTCACCTCCACTCACACTCACTGGCACTCACTCGCACTCGCACTCGCACTCACTTCCACTCACACTCACAAGCACTCACTCGCACTCGCACTCACTTGCACTCACACTCACAAGCACTCACTCGCACTCACCTCCACTCACACTCACTTGCACTCACTCGCACTCACTTGCACTCACACTCAAAGGCACTCACTCGCACTCACCTCCACTCACACTCACTTGCACTCACTTGCACTCACTTCCACTCACACTCATTGGCACTCACTCGCACTCACCTCCACTCACACTCACTTGCACTCACTCGCACTCACTTCCACTCACACTCATTGGCACTCACTCGCACTCGCACTCACTTCCACTCACACTCATTGGCACTCACTCGCACTCGCACTCACGTCTATGAAATGAGTGCGAGTGAGTGCACTCATGAGTGAGTGCGCCGACCTATGCAGGCATCTGCGGCAAATAGAGTGACACGAGTTTTTCCTCCTGGGTAGAATAAACGGCAGCGGTGCCAGTACACTGCGCAGGTTTCACCTGGTCGCCGACCTAACTCGGCACTACGCGCACCTCTTCAGTCGCGCGTACATCTCGAACTGTGAGCGCTGTCTAATGTATCAGAGACTAGAACACATAGTATTTCGCGATTGTCCCCCATTCGTGCCACAGCAGTAGACGGCGGCCACTAGGCTGGCTGATATGGGAGTACAAGCAATAGATGAAAGCTGTATTTCACCCGAAATAGGGGACCATACCGAATTACCAAATGCTACAAGGTCATTTTTTCAATAGAAATTGACTGGATGCTAGATGTTCGGTACCACTGCGCAAAGTTGCGGATTATGAAAAGCGACTATTAAACTTAGATGCAACTAAAGTGGCTTCTTTTCATTATGCGACTATTAGACCTTTATCATAATCTTCGAGTGCATTTCCCTGCAAAGCATATTCGTCCGACTAATGGCGGCCCCTGTCACGTTTCAAGTAGAGGCGAGGTCCCAGTTACCCGTGCTGGGGTTTGACTATTGCCAGTGTTTATGTCAAGAGAGCCGGGTAGACATTTTCCGCGTCACAGCACATTGTTTTGCAGAAGTGAATAGCTGCCATAAGTTGGGCTAGTTGTTATCAAGCGTAATTAAATATGATTACTGGCGTCCATGTCCCCTTTGCACAAGCAGTCATGTCTTATTATGTATATACGGATCACTGATTCTTATCCCCATCCTCATGCTTCATCACTCTTCTTCCCCTGTTGCGTTGTCCCCGAAGTAGAGTAGAAGGCCGGGGCGTACTAGATCAGGCCACCCTCTCTACCTGTCTTCAGTGTATTGGACTTCAAATACGCGAGTATGTAGCTTCAGTATGAAACTGAGGTTGCTTCGATGTAACGTTGCTCGCTGTGACAGATTATGCACTGCATTGTGATGTTGTTCATTATAACGATTATGTTAATATTTCGCGCGATATTTTCTTTGAAGGTCACTTTGGTCAGTATTCATTGTCACTTGATTGATGCTTTTGGTAGTCTTTTCAAGCTTGCCTCTTTACATCAGCTGATGTCCTAGGCAAATTTTCACTTTGATACCTAGGTCATATTTGAGTTCCTTTGTTCATACTCATTCATTTTATGCGGCGAAGATACTGCATAACATGACTGAAAGCGGCTATCACACAGTCATCCATTATGCTGTCTGTGCTCATATAACAGGATGCGCTGCTCTCATGCTGAGAAATGCATTGTCGTTTGGCTTTTCATTATTGTTACTAGTGCGCTTTCTGTAAGCCTCTAGTCGTTAAGAAGTTCCAGATATATTTAAATTATTTCTTCTGCAGTTCCTTTTGAATATTTGTGGTTTTATTTTTTTCGCATTTCTCTTTTTTTTAAACTACCATAAGTTAGTTTCTCAATGAAATGTTGAATAAAATGTTGTTGACGTCATGATCATTGGCAGTGGGGCCTCCTTGTTAGGCCGCTTGCCAAGAAACTTTCTATCCTTAACTGTAGAAAGATATGTCGCTACTGTTTTTGGTAGATTTGCTTCATACTATACAAAGTACAAGCTATATTGATTTTTGTACGGATGACAACTAATTGTGACCTAAATGCTAACACTGATGAAGCCTTTGCAGACAACTGTGTGCCTACCTTACTGCACTATTGCTCTGTTGCACTCAATGCTAGTGCTTTGACCCACCAGAAAAAAAAAATGTTCCACGCAAGTGCGACACCAGCGCCTCTTCCTAGGACGAAAGTATCCAGCTGGGCTGGCACCAACCCCCACTCTGCAGCACCCTAAACCTTATGGTGCAGCTGGTAACGTAGCAGGTCGGAGCTACTACCATAAGGCAGGGACGACGTCCGTGGATCGTGGGTGCCCCCCAAAATTATTATCCCGTTGACACCTTCAGAACCACAGAGTTAATGCCTCAGGGGTGCAAAAAATGCCTTGGCGTCATTTGAACCCCTAAGGCGTTAGCTCTGAGGTCAGATTATCATTTATATATTCTGAGGGTGGCAACCAGACCAAAATTTTGGTGGGCGCGTTCAGTTCCCGAGCACGATTCCTGCTTCTTTTTCAGAATACGGCTAACATTTCAGGAACAGCTTTTCGTGCAAGTCTTTGAACGGATTCAGAAATCCCGAAAAATGGGATTATTGGAGTCTCCTCGAAGCCGTCGAAAAGACCAGCTTTTTGAAGACGCATGTGCAACGAGCCGGACATCAGACGATATACGACGCATCCAGGACTAAGGCTTCTTACGCGTGCCGTCTGCAACGTTAACGTCTCGGATATCCGTTTCGAAGTCGTCATAAATCCTTTGTATGCTAGCTGGGCAGGAGAGTACCAAGACCGTGGCATGTAAATCAAGCCGCTCATGCCATACATGTCACGATTTTCATGTTATGACCTGTCATTTATGTTCGTCATGCAGTCATGTTGTGCCATACTGATTTTCGTATACATCCCATTAACGAAACGGCCCAGGAGAGCACCAAGACCGTTTCATGTAAATCATGCATGTCATGATTTTCATATAATGACCTGTCATTTTATTCGTCATGCAGTCATATGGCATAGCGATTTTCGTATACAATCCATTAACGAGACGGCCACGGATACATACATACATACATACATACATACATACATACATACATACATACATACATACATACATACCACTCACACTCATTGGCACTCACACTCACTGGCACTCACACTCACTTCCACTCACTCGCACTCGCACTCATTTCCACTCACACACACTGGTACTCACTCGCACTCACTTCCACTCACTTGCACTCTCTCGCACTCACTTCCACTCACACTCACTTGCACTCACTCGCACTCACTCGCACTCACCTCCACTCACACTCACTGGCGCTCACTCGCTTCCACTCACTCACCTCCATCACACTCACTTGCACTCACTCGCACTCGCACTCACTTCCACTCACACTCACTGGCACTCACTCGCACTCGCACTCACTTGCACTCACACTCACAAGCACTCACTCGCACTCACCTCCACTCACACTCACTTGCACTCACTCGCACTTGCACTCACTTCCACTCACACTCATTGACACTCACTCGCACTCACCTCCACTCACACTCACTTGCACTCACTCGCACTCACTTCCACTCACACTCATTGGCACTCACTCGCACTCGCACTCACTTCCGCTCACACTCACTGGCACTCACCTCCACTCACACTCACTTGCACTCACTCGTACTCGCGCTCACTTCCACTCACACTCATTGGCACTCACTCGCACTCGCACTCACGTGTATGAAATGAGTGCGAGTGAGTGCACTCATGAGTGAGTGCGCCGACCTATGGCTCCTCGACGGGCATACCGACACACTGCGTGGAATATGACGTTTATTCAGACAGTGTTGCGTGGCGCGCCGAAGAGGCTGGGGAGCTTCGCCATCCATCGCAGCAGCCGAAGCAGACGAGCGGCAACAGTGACGCGGCGCTTTTAGCGGCCACCGAAAGCGCCAAAGACACTTCACAGGGAACGGAGCAGCTAGACATGCCCGATAGCGAAGATAGGACACGCGTGCGCAAACCGCGCCAGGCGGGCAAGCAAAACGCGTATATAGGTGTTCTCTGGCCAAGCCGCAAGCATCTAATTGTCGTACATCCCACCTTTTGTTATCAGCTTCTAGGTACCTAGGGACAGAATGTCTAGGGATTTTCAACAGTGGCGCCGTCACTTGTTGGTGGCGCTTTATTGTACTAGAATTTCTCTTGCGCGCATGTCAACGCCCACGTCGTCCATGTGCGCATTGCGCGCTCTGGACAATTTTGGCCGGTGTTGGCCGTTTCTGCTGTAAACTCGCCGTGAGTCGCTGACGACGGGTCCGTCTTTGTACGGCGACCGATGCCGATCGCGCGTCGTTCAGCTTTATCGGCATTTAGCCACGTAGTATGCGAAGTGCTTGCCCGTAGCGACTTCGCTATGTCCGCCTTTTGCAGAAGTATGTACGCCGCGATGTGCCACCTTGCCACAACACGTAAGTAACGTTCACTCTTTATTTGGAGCTTTGCCCTGTACGAGCGAGATCACTTGGCAACAGCCATGCTATCATTCTATTGCGACCGCGGAGCCTGGTGTTGAGGCACACTGACGATAGCTGGGGGAAATTAGCTGCGAGTGTAGCGATCGTGTGTGTGCTTCTTGTTCTGTGTGCTAGGTGTTTAAGCACGACCGGTCGACATGGTTAGCGTGTATATCTATAGCTACTGATTCAACATTCGGTTCTGTCTGAGCGAGACTCCCCACTGGTGCCGGCTGATCAACCAGAGGAAATAATTTCTTTTCGCGCAAATTGGGCTCGAGCAAAAACACCCCGAGTCGTTGTGTAGCAGGATAAGGACGTTATGAATGACATTACCGGCAGGAATGAGCGAAGGTTAGCTCAAGCGACCAGGGAGCCCGCAGTCCGGAGGCCCGTGGTTTCCTGAGCATGCCTGGCATTGGACTCCTATTGACTCACTCAAAGCTGCTTATATAACGAACTTTTAGTTGGCCAGACAGTGGTCCTGGGTTTACTATCTACAAGAACAACACGACAAACTGCTTGCTTTTTTGTGAGCAAACGTTCTTTCTGTGTCACCTGAAAACAGGATTACAACATGCAAAGATAGGACGGCCACTTTGTGACACAGCACGGTTACCATGCAGAATGTAGTGCCTTGCCGATAGTTGTTCAAAGGTGCATGCCTAGCGGTGGTGTTACTGACACTTTGCTCAGAGCAAGCTGCGAGGAACGTGGTGAAACTGCACACATGTAACTGCCCCTCATTAGAAAGTGTTTTGTAGCGTTAGCTACACTGGCCTACCCAAGCCCGTTTCGCGCGGCACATTAAGAGCCGTGCTGCGCATGCGCAAGGATCAGTGATGTCACACAGCTTGCGCACCGGAGCCGGCACCTCTCGCGCACTCCGCCGCCGCCGCGCGCGACTCACCGCCGCCGGTCTGCGCATTCCAGAGGAGTGACGTCTAGCCGTGGTAGACGCACTGGCGCCGGCGCGCGCTCGCTGTGCAGTCGCCGTCTGACACTGCGCTGGAGCCGCTGCGCTTCTGACTGGCGTTTGCCAGTGTGGTATAGCCATGGAGAAGGAGAGCGCAAATGCTGCTCAACAGCGCAGAAGAGCGGAGAAGCTTGACTCATCGGATCCCGAAGTAGTTGCCTGGCAATTAGCGGTTGAGCGTAGGAGGAATGAACAGAAGAAGGCTAAACGTGCTGCGGAGACACTGGAGCAAAGGGACGAACGTCTAGCAAAGCGGCGTCGCCAGGAGGCTGAGCGACGTGCCCGACCACCCCTGCAGCAACAACAAAACGCCGTCGATGACGTCAAGGCGCCGCACCACGGTGGTCTAGTGGCTATGGTACTCGGCTGCTGATCCGAGGGTCGCGGGATCGAATCCCGGCCGCGGCGGCTGCATTCCGATGGAGGCGAAATGTTGAGGCCCGTGTGCTGTGCGATGTCAGTGCACGTTAAAGAACCCCAGGTGGTCGAAATTTCCGGAGACCTCCACTACGGCGTCTCATAATCAGAACAAGTTTTGGGACGTTAAACCCTACAAATCAATCAATGACGTCAAGGCTCGCCGATCGACTGAATATACTGTGAAACTCAGTGAAAGCGCCAGTGCGACTCGGACCTTCCAGACGGACTTCGTAAACAATCCGTTTGGATAATCGTATACCGCGTGTGTGTCATTGGAGCAGCAGTAAGCATGACAATCAAGCTAATCCTAGACAATCTAGACAACCAGGAAAGCTAAGAATAATCAGCTGAACCTTTGCTAACGCTACGTATATCCTGGCATAGCCGAGCTAAGCCACTGCAACATTTTTTTTAAAAATTGTGCAGCCATCTTTAATTTCCTTGGAAATTGCTAGGGCCAAGGCTTGGCTAGTTGTTTCATGTTTACACAGTGCTAAATTTTTCAAAAGACACAAATCAAGTTGTCCTAAGTTGTCCCATGTGTGGATTCGACTGCTCCTATTCGGCTGGGTTCAAATCTGCACAGGCAAGGAGTTTGTCATCGTAAGCAATGGCTGTTAATGACAAAGGCAGGGGCAGGGGACATTGTTGTTACGTGCCCATATCAGCTTGCACAGTAAATAATCAGCCGGCATAACGTAGGGTTAATGGATCAATGCTCAGCAAAATGGAGCACTTCATGGTTGAGAGATCACTGCCGCTACATTCTGTTGTGTTGCAGCTGGAACATGTCAGCCATGGTTGGATAAGCATGTTGAAGCCTCTTTTAAGGTTCAGAACGCCTGTGATCAGGTAGAATATCACGAATCATTGTACGCTGTAAATAATGACCTTTAATTTCCTGTTTCAGAAAAGCCAGCCAGAATAAGGCTTGTGAGTATCATTGCAATGCAAGGTATTCTTTGCCCAACACTTTGAAAGAACATTGCAGGTGTGTCCTGTACAGTGCCATGGTGAACCTTCATCCCGAGTCCTCGTGTGGAGATCTCCATAACAATATTCAACTCTCTCTGCCACCTGGAAAAAGATCCCTGCAAATTATGCCATCTCTGAAAGAAAAAAAGTACATCTTCAATGAGTCATCCTCCTGTCAAGTTGAAAATAAATGCTGTAATGACGTACATCAACTCTCTAGCACTGGCACTGAGAGAATAAAACTTGTGCAACTACAAACCACCATGCATTGTTAGCTTAAAACAAATACACATATACTTGTGTGCAAAGGAGTAGTAATATTTTGTCACAATACCAGACCACTACCTATGCTGTGCCCTAGCACAGTGACATTAAATATAAGACGAAACGTTACTTCTGGCTTTGCCACAGTGCCAGTGTTGGAAAGCACAACTTGAAAGTTGTGACATCTCATGGTGTGGCCAAATTTCGGTTTTTGTGCACAGAAGTAGCAAATATGTGTTCACTGAGCAGAACACCGTCTCTACACTTTCCGTGTTTGTTATATCCATATTTGCTTCTACCGTGGGCTTCCTTGCAGTGTAGGGCGGCGAAGCTTCACAGGGCAGTAAGGCTTCCATATGAAGTCGGGCAATTTGTGAAAAAGCTTAGCAATTGCAAGTAGGAGTCTTTCAGGGCTAGGTTTTATAAAATGTAATCGTGCAGATGACAGGAAGTCTGGATGCATGAAATAACAGCGAAGCCATTCCTTGAAAAAAACTGAAGTGGTACAAGAATATTGCGACACGTATATGCACTAAGTCATGATGATGCAGCAGCACACATCTTTTAGTTTGCACGGCACATTTCAGTTTGTACCCTGGGGTTTCTTACGTGCCCCATTGGGGGGGGGGGGGGGGGGGGAGGAAGAAGGGGGGGTGGGGTACCTACTGCAAGAACTTTTCAAATTGGATCATTATTATCAGAGGTAAAAATGTTTGAAGCGGGGCACTACACCAGGATATTGGGAGGCGAATCACTGCCAGTACGACACATGGCGATGCTGTGTGGCGAAGCAAGGGGAAAAAAAACGAAGTGTGCTTGCTATTGTACCCGTAGTTGGTCATCCTCTCCAAAGAGCCAGGTGCCTCCCAACTGATTCGAGCAGCCAGTGCACGATCTGAAGTGTGACAGTTTGTAGCGACACACAGGCGCACTGTGGTGACACGGCGTGCTGTGCACGGTGCATGGCATCATCGTCCACTTGGTGCATGATGCTTGCAAGGGGAGGGTAAACAGTGCTCATTCTGAAATTTGAGCACCTTCCACAGCATGTAACGATGCAGTTCTAGGCAGATATGAACACGAACGTGCAATGTACAGTGCCGTCCACTCTTAGGGTGAACGCGCGAGCGCATGGCCGCGCTCCGCAGAGCGCCACTGCCGCCAGCGTGACCGCGCATCGAAGCAAACCTGCGCAGGCGCGGCAGTGCCTGCGGGCGTGGCTTCGTGTCGTCTGCTGCATTGCTCGCGCTCTTGGGCGCGCCGAGCTTGCGCCAGAATGCTCGAAGGGAAATGAACTGTCCTTCAACTCTAATCGCGTTTTTATCACCGCTAGAGCATGGGAAAAAACAACTGTGTAAAAATCATTTTTTATCGGATAGTTTCGGATGATAGTGTCGCGGTGGCACGCTCTGCTTTGCACTACAGTAACGCGATTAAGGGCGCACAGCGTCTGTCACCTTGAGTTGGTCAACTGCGAGCGGTCGCGGGACCGAATCTTGCATGGCCGCGGCGGCCGCATTTCGATGAAGACCAAATGCTAGGAGCCCATATACTTTGGTTTAGGAGCACTTTCAAGAACACCAGATGGTCGAAATTTCCGGAGCCCTCCCCTACGGCGTCCCTCATATTCATATCTTGATTTTGGGACGTAGAACCCCAACAATTATTGTTACAAGTGTGATCGTGATCGTAGTGCAATACCATCATACGAATTTGTATAGCCGATATCCCAGCAGAGATGCGATTGCGAGCGTCTATTACGCTCACGTGGACATCGGAAATGTAATGGAAGCCCTCTGGAAGCCCTCGCTTTGCTAATACACCGATTCAAGACAACCTGAATATATGCCCGTTTGTTTTCATTCTTTTCAGTTTGTAGCAAAGACAACTCTACGTCATCGATGTGTCTAGTGCAACTGCACCCCCCTCCTCGTCTCTCGCCCCAAGAGAAGCGAGAAGGTCAAGTAATTTTTATCCGTAGTGCCGGATAGCCTGAAAATATCAGGAGAACAAGCCGTAAGTGTTCGTAATCTTAACCAGCTCAAAAAGTGATATAGGTGCCTGTTTATTAAAGGGACAATTTTATTTGAGTCGATAAAGTGAAGTTCGCTTGGAGTCTGGCATTCTCCACGTTGCGACACTAAAACGAAAGGTTGTGTTCGCTGCCGCAAATACATGACACGGCAAGCAAAGTTTGTTTCACGGCAATGCAAGCTCGGCGCGCCCAAGAGCGCGAGAAATGCAGCAGACGACACGAAGCCACGCCCGCAGGCACTGCCGCGCCGGCGCAGGTTTGCTTCGATGCGCGGCCACGCTGGCGGCCGTGGCGCTCCGCGGAGCGCGGCCACGCGCTCGCGCGTTCACCCTAAGAGTGAACGGCACTGTACTTGTTAGCTCAAAATGGCCAGGCTTGGTGAGGGGCTCATTGAGAAAATGGTAAAGATGTTGCATTTTGGTTGCTGTCTGGTATTCTCTACCGATTTATTAGCTTATTGTCATGGGAGAAGTGCGCGTTTGTTGCGTTTGGTGTCCCTGCGACGGCGCAGAGAAAACAGCGGCCACGAAGAAGCGCCGACTCAGCACGTGAAACGGAAAATGACAAGCTGTCGCACGAGGCGAGAAAAAAGGAAAAAAAAAGAAGAGTTGCACGTGGAGCGGGCTAGCGAGGCGCCATATTGAAGAGAGCGAGGCGGCGTTCCATCAGCGCGGACGTGGCAGGGGAGCTCTCCGCCAGAACCACGGTCGCGGCGTAGTCCCGGGTGCCTGGCGGGTGCCAAGAGTCGGGGTGTATGGCTCCGCTTGGCAACGAGCTCCTGACGAGCCGCCCGAGCTTCAGACAGCACTGTCGGGTGTAGGCCCGAGTGCTGCCCCGCCGTACGAGAACCTGGCGAGGAGGTGCACTACTCTGTGCGTCCTCGGTCCGTCTCCTTCTTCCTGGAGGACCAGGAGAAGTAGCACGGTCGGGCGTAGTCCCGAGTGCTGTCCTGCCTCTTCGGGCCACGAGGGCCTTGAGTACCGTGCCGGCTTCGGTACCTCGTCGTCCCTTCGCTGGCACCATGGAGACGCCAGTGTAGACGCTGCACTACTCGTCGACGACCTCCCGCGACGACCTCCGACTCGCGCCGACGCTACACCTGCGTCCTTCCCCCACACCGGTTGACCAGCTTCTGTGAGACTTTTCCTAACTCTGACTTTATTCGCTTGTTTCTTTGTGTTTCTCTCTCTCTGTTCTGAAGTGCTGCGTTTCCTTTATTCATTTATTAGTTCTTTGGTCCATGTCATTGTGTATTGTTGTTTTTGTCATAAAGTCTTCACAGAAGGCAGCCTCGCCATCTTTCTGAACACGTTGCCGTCGTAGGACGCAACGTGCGTTCACCGAATTCTCAAAGAACCCCATCACACTTATCACACTGGAGGCACTGGTATTACTTCATGCCACACACATTGTCCAAAATCATCTTATCAATTATCCAGTATTTGCAAGGTCTCATGCACGAGTTTCATCCTCTGTTGCATTTAACCGCATTAGTGTGCTTCCACCATGGCCATGTCAACACCTTCGTCTTTTCGTATGGCTATAATATCCGTATTGCTTTAATATGAGCAAGGCCCTGCACATATGCATGGCAATATGGTTGTGGCAATATTCAAAGGCATTGCTCATTTCTACCCGCAAGGTCCCACTTCTGCAGTATCCTTTCCAACACACTGCAGTACTAGTCACAGATGATAATGACGAAAAGCAGAGGACGGCTCACGTAACGTTTCCTGCTCGCTCCTGACATGAGCAGAGGGAGGCAACGTGACTATGGGGTCATTCGCTGCTCAGATGCTGGTAATACAACTACTACAAACTTTTGAAGACAGTCATTAAATAAGACTGAATGGCTGGCAAAGACAAATCAAACTCTTATTGACATCCTTGGACAGCAACGGCACATATGCTTTAAAATTTTCTGGGTAAAATGAACACATGCATATCGTACTAATTATGTTATACCCCTGTACACAACTAGAAAACTACAGTGTCGTTTTGAGCAAGTGCATTTTAACACACGCTGTGTCACTTTGGAAGGGCACTGTCACATGTGAAAAAAGTCTCGGGTTTCATGGTAATGCTGACGGATGATGAATCAGTAGGTGCAGCAGTTACATGTTTAGGCAGTGTTCGCTAATGCAGTGCTGTGCTATAGCCAGAAGTGGTATCAAATATAAATGAAGGAAATTAATAGCCGCCATCACCATGAACTTTGGTACAAATGTCACTCAAACCCTGCCACCTTTCTCTCTTGCTGCAATGGCTTATTTTGAAGGTGCCTCTTCTTTCACCACTGCCAATGATAACAGGAGCATATATTTTCCAGATTGCTGGTAATAAAGACAATTAACAGCCCCTGGTGTACATTGCCACTTTCTTGAAGCTGTACAACTGCTGCCCGTTGGGTCTGCCCTTCCATTTTGTCTCTCTAGATGGGAAATCCTGAAATAAAGAGAAGCACAGAGCTACATTTACCATTAATAATAGAATTTGCAGCCTGATTTACAATGCCCCCAAAACAAGCATGCAGTGGTATGTGTGCTGAAAATGTAATCTTCTGCAACAAGGATTCCAATTTGTCAGGCCACTCTTGCATGTAGAAGCATGAATCATTGGGCTAGTCGATGCAACATTTGTGGGACAAAGAGCAAAAACTGCACGATGAAGACTACATTTACAAAAGGGGCACATACTCAACGTGCAACTGAGCTCAATATGTATGTAGCTCTCGTCAAGGTTTTTGTTCTTCGTCCCACAAATGTCAATTTTGCATGCTTTACTCATCTACTGTAGTCACAAATGAAAGTAAGCCCCCCCCCCCTCACCCCCCCCCCCCCCCATATCAAGCATGCGGAAATATGGCTTCTTTACAGGAACGCTGAGCCTTATATGAAGCACTGATGGCAAAGTCAGGCCTGAAATGTTTAGAATTGTTATGTTGCCCTGCGTACAGCCAAACGTGCTGGTACGACTAATGCCAGCCAAAAGTTTATATGTATACGTTCCCGGAACTTAAGCTGCCAGTAGCATTTCTGTTCCTGTGTACTTAACACATGATGCCTGCCAAACAATAAAGCAAATATAAAATTAAATCATGGCAGTAATGTTGAGGCCTTGGTCAGATGGTACATAATGCTGAAAAAATGAATCGGTCAAAAATACAAAGCATGGAGGAGAGAAATGGTACACAACAAGCAGTCGTGTGCGCTACTTCTCTTATCTTTGATTCATTCAACAAACTGAGTACCTCGGAAAGTAACGTACACAACGGACCGGCGACATGACAGGAGTTACGAATCATTTCAGCACTAAATAAACGCACAATGGTCGATGATAGCATACGCAATTAATGTCATGAAGTGGGACCTTTTTTTTTCAGCAGTGAGCATGCAAATATAAGCTAGATTTAGAGCGGCCACACGGAGAAAAGCGAACGGCGCGCAGTCTCCTTCGTCGAGTGAACTAAACGAACGTTTCCACTTGCAACAATCGCAAATGTACCGAACGCAAGTGCATTGATTGGCGCCTTTTGTTAACGACTGTAAACTAGCTTGTTAGCACGCTCCCGACTTTTTCGAGATAGAATGATAGCATAGCTTTTGACACGACATGGGAATGTAACTGGCACACTGTGAATTCTGGCTATTACATGCGGCAGAGCACGTAACAGCGCAAAGCTCCGAATAACAGGGATTTTTACTTACGTGTCGTACGAAGTCGTCGATCTATCAGAGGTGGCCACGGCAAAGTAGGCACGGGTAACCAAAGCTCGCTACCTAGGCTGTCAGAGCGGCAATGAAGCTGTACGACGCGCGGTCAGCACGGCCGCCCTAGACACGCGCGTTCAAAGGAGGGAGCGAACGCGCGCGATAGGCATGGGATCGGCACGGGACCTACTTGTAACTCGGCTAGAGTTACGTGGAAAGGCAGCACACCACAATCTTCGCCCTCGGCGTTCATAGATAAGGCGAACTCGCTACGGGGCACCGGACTGTGTTGCCGAAACGCACAAGCACTGGAGCCGTGTTCCGAGATGTGCACACTCCATCGCACGGCGGCACGGCCGCGTGTCGGCTCGGTCTCGGTACTTGGTGGTTCGGTCGTTCGGTCGGTTTAGTCGGCATGCAAAAAAACCCCACCAACAAGTGACGGCGCCACTGTCTAAAATCCCTAGACATTCAGTCCCTGGGTACCTAGAAGCTGATAACAAAAGGTGGGATGTACGACAATTAGATGCTTGCGGGCCAAGCCTCGACACCAGGCTCTGTGACGCCAGGTGGCGCAGCAATACACTTTTCCGTCGCTCTGCCACGCGCTGGAGATCCCGCAAACTTTTGCGGCCGACAGTACACAGAGAAGAAGGCGACAGGACGAGCTTCATCCTGTTGTCTTCTCTGTGTCCGTGTTCTCGCCGGTTTTCGTCTACAGTCATGGACCAAACGGCCCAACTTTCGACATTGTTGTACGCCTTCTTTCGTCTTGTCTTTTACTCACGCCATGAAAAACCTACGCAGTTCGGCAAAAATACCAAACAATATCAATGCAACCCAATATACAGCAACTTGTCGTGGCAGCGGGTCCGACTAAACGTGGCGGCGGAAGACAGCGGGATACTGGAATGTTATACTACCACCCGTTCTAACGCCTGCCACGTCTGACGATAAAAAAAAATCGCCGTGGTTTCTGATATGCCAAAACCACGATATGATTATGAGACAAGTCGTAAATATATAGTGGTAAAATCTGGATTAACTTTCACAACATTGGGTTCTTTAACGTGCACGTAAATCTAAGTACATAAGCGTTTTTTTCATCTTTTTTTTCCATTACGCCTCTGTGACCGCGGTGGCTGCGTTTCGTTGCAGCCGAAATGTTGAGGCCCGTGTGCTGTGCGATGTCAGTGCGCGTTAAAGAACCCAGGTGGTCGAAATTTCCGTAGCCCTCCACTACGGCGTATCTCATAACCATACCGTTGTTTGGGACGTAAAATACCTGAATTATATTTAGCCTCTATCGAAATGCCGCCACCGTGGCCGCGAATAGAACCCGCGTTCTCAAGCCTAGCAGCGCTATGCACCTTATGGTTAGGACTTATAACCTCAGATATCAACGGCTATACACCTTAGTCGCTAAGCTAACGCGGCGAGTGTCTCAAGATGGGCTCACGGCCCGCGATCGTGCTGCTGCAGAAGCAGAACCGGCTACACTCAGTATACCAGGATGCCAAGAAAACGCAAATTCAACCGTCAAAACCAAGACTATAGGGTCACTCAGCCCTCTCAGCGTCAGTGCTAGCTTAAAGAAAAAAAAAGGCGGAGCTGTTAGTTCATTAGTGCTGGTCCCCAAGAGTACACGCGCTCCTCTTTCTTCTTCAGCGCTGATGCCTTCAGCCTACTACTACATTGGCAGAACTGCGGCTGCGGGCGCACGCGTTGCACGTGCAAAAAGCAGCAAAACAAGAAGACAAATGCAGTGTACGTCGATTCGTTCGGTGCACAGCGTCTGGCAAAGTTATACGTTTGTGCATAGCTTCACGCCACGAGAGCATTCGTCCTCCT